>PXOB01000142.1:0-62969 GCA_003012115.1 Trichothecium sympodiale
CCCCCCCCCCCCCCCCCGAAAATCATCCCGTAACTTCGGCATGGAGTTGCTGAGATCCACCGTTTAGGGGAACTTGGCTTGCCTACCCGAGTTTTGTTCTGATTCTACCAACATTGACTTGCACATCTGGGTGCTCAGCTCAACAATCGCTCTCTCGCCCAAGCTCAAACTTTGGCCCCCCCACTCGACTTCATATCGACCTTGATGGTCTATCGTGCCAGGATGATGCTGTTCTCCCAGTTGGTTTCGCTCGACATGACCTCCTTGTCCACCATGTTGGATTTAAATGGAGATTACTTTTCCTTTAAATGGATTAAGCGATCGACGGGCGACGTTTAGAGTTTAGAACCTTGAGAAGTTACACAAGCCGGGGGGGGGGCATGTAAGGCGGGATATACATACGTATCACTGGGATAACATGATGGCTCCCTGACGCAGCGTTTGTCTTTTGGATTTTCAACAACGATTCAGACATCATCATCATCAGGTGAAGTTTAACAATACATTTTGATAGCTGCAAGTCGTTGTTTTCTTTTCATTGTGCTGGAGCAGATCTAGCTTACACCGTCTACTTACGTAGTTGGAGGGGTGCCCCCCCCTTCCCCCCCCCCCTTATGACTTCATTGTGCATCGAGTCTGTTTCGAGCTTGCCGTAAGATCGAGTGACGGGCATTCAATCCCTTTAACCTTATGACGAAAGAAGATGACGGAATAGTCTACTGTGATGTTAATCTTGCTTGTCCCACAGAAAGTCTCCCAGACTGGAAATACAGCTTTATCCGACATCCGACGATGGAAATAATGCTGGACTTGGGAATTCGTATTTCCGTCGCTAAAATCCGTTCCTATCTGCAAAAAGGGACAGGGAATTCGCCATCGGGACAAGGGCGATTTGGTGCTGTTTCTCATCATCCTTGTTGGAAAGGGGAGGGGGGGGCCCTCCATTGCAACATCGATAAATGATGACGCGAATATACCAAAGTACAATGGAAATGCCATGATTTTTATTTGCCCTGTGGGCTTCTTTGCTTTTGCCCATCTTTCTACGTTGGGCCTTTGTCAGACAAGGTCCCACCGTTCAAAAGGGGAAAAGGGGTGAACATACATAGCCACACACACTTGCTCACTTTTGTGTGCTCCCCCAACTGACTTACCACACAAACAATCTTAGAAGTCCCCCCTGTGTAATCTCAAGGTAGAGTAGAGTGCCTTTGTGGCAAATCGGGTAGAATGCTCCGAACCAGGACCTCTGTCCCTCCCCCCCCTACAGAGCTGCAAAGAAGGAAAAAATAATTTTTATGCTACGAATCAAAGTATCACCACGGCATTACGCAAAGGGGGTGCTGCTGTACGGAGTATTATTCATTTGACAACATACCTGTACGAAAAAAAAGAGTCGCATAAACGAGTCATGATCAACTATGCCCACGTACTCCGTACTGCATCTACCAATAGCTTTTTGTCCCATTAAACCCCGCCAAAACACAATAGCAGAATAGAGCGCCATAAGCACTCGATGCTCGCTGAAATCCATAACATTTTATCATTTCCATGCCAACGCTCTCGTTTCTTCTTCTCCATGGTGTATATATGTAAAAAGAAAGGAAGAATAAAAAGAAAATAAAAAGAAGGAAAATAAAAATAAAAAAAACCTGCACATCTTCACGTCGCAAGCTTGGTAGATGATTCCTGACCGGAAGTCTTGTGGTCCACCCAGTCGGAAGCAGAGCGCTGGAGGTAGCGCTGAATCAAGACGCAGTCGCAGTTGAAGTGGCCAAACAGCATGCTCTTGAGCCCGCACAGCTCCGTAGAGAGCTGCTGGACGTTGGCCGTGAGCGCCTTGTTGTCCGTCTCGAGCTCGCGGTACAGCGACTCGAGCTCCCTGTCTGCGCCGCCCCTGCGGTTGCGGTACTTGCCCGCCGCGATGCGGTTCCTCTCTCTGATCTGGGCCGGCGAGGGGGGAGGGTTCTTGGGCTTTCGACCCCTGCGCTTGGGAGCGCGTTTGCTGGCGGCGTCTTCGGGCTTGTCCTTTT
This sequence comes from Trichothecium sympodiale, assembly GCA_003012115.1. Taxonomy (NCBI): domain Eukaryota; kingdom Fungi; phylum Ascomycota; class Sordariomycetes; order Hypocreales; genus Trichothecium; species Trichothecium sympodiale. The sequence continues at coordinate 2,034 of PXOB01000142.1, forward strand.
CCTTTTCCTTGTCCTTTGCCTTGTTCTCGTCTGCCGCTGGCTGAATCTCCGGGCTACGCTCCCTCTTTAGATTTCGTCGAGGCGACCTTGTTGCTTGCGGCTCGGCGAACAGGGGCGAGTCCACCGAGCCGGAGAGGTGGCTTGGTTGCGACGCTTGGGTCATGGTGGTGTCGCTGTCGAAGATGACGCTCGGCGAGGAGCAGTCCTGGACGAGGCTAGGGCAAGGCTTTGTCGCGCTCAGCGGCGGCGTGGGGGTGGCGTTGAGTGGTGTTGCCGTCGTCGTCGTCGGCTTTACGTTGCCCTGCAGAGCCGCTGCATCTGTTGCGCCTGCGCCATAGTCCCCGCTCGTCGACTGCTGAAACGACCAAAACTGGTCCTCAAACGCAGTCGAAATGTCCTCCCCCAGGGGCACATCATTAAGGGGATCCAAGGATGGGTCGATGTAATCTGGAATGTTCTTGACCAACGTCTGCATAGCCATTCTGTGTAAATGTATTAATTGCGGTTGTTTGTCGTCGTCGTCGTCGTCGTGTTGTTGCACTTATTTCTCTTGGGAAAAGAGAAGGGGAGAAAAAAAAATAGTTTATACTGATTCAATGAGGAGGAACATGTCTCGTAACAAATCCATTCCCGCAAAAACATAACGAGCTTTTTCTTCAGATTCCAAAACCCGTTCTTGGCTACCCGCCGTTTATAAGGACAACAGCTACCCTCCCAAAGCAATTGCATCATGGTGCCAGCTTTTCTGGTTTTATCCCGATTGCGTCGCAAGTCCCAATTGACCAATCAATTGTCAAAATAGGACCTTTTTGTCCGTTTACCCCATATTGGGGTAACCAATTGCTGGTGGCAAGAGAGGGGTCGATGGTGAAAGAATAGACTGCTCTGGTTCCCCCGCCAGATTTCGTGGACGGATGGTTGGTTTTTTTTTGTTTCTCCCCTCTCCTTCACTCACTTGACGTGCAGCGCAAAATGTGGGTTGGACAAGCTTCGAGTCGCTGAGACCCAGTTTGTTATGGGGTCGTCGGGGGATCGCTCCCGACTGTAGGTGGCGAAGTGCAACGACGTGCCCTCCGCGGGTGTCATCGAGATCTTGACATCTCTGGACCGGTAATTTTGCTTCGATGGGTCGGGAATTCCATCAACCTCGAGGGAACGTCCCGGGACGATGCCGATCCCACGGGGATTGCTCGTAGGGAATATAATTGGCCTCGGTCAGTGAACCGATAAGAAATGCCTACACGGAAGTTCCATGTGCCTTTTTTTTCTTTTTTCTTTTTTTCTTTTTTTCTTTTTTTACACAGCAGCACGTGTACGAGGAGTTTACACGGATTCTAAAAGATACAATGAAGACATACTTCTCTTCACCTTGCGGGCAAGCACTGATAGAGCGAATTATTCAGAGGCGTGGGGCTTGAAAAAAAGAGGGCCTTGGGGAAGATGAGCTCTTTTCTATCCCAGAAGTGAAGAAAAACTACTCATACAAAACACCGTAGCTTTGCTCCGCGGCAATGCACCTACGGGGACCATCACCCTTGTTTTATATCATCATATCGGAAGTCATGCTGTGCTAGTAATGGAAAGAACGTTCCGACCCGGATGCACCCAGACATTTGCGGACGAGTATCGCCGGTATACGTATTTCAGCGTCGAGTTGGACGTGGTGAAGAATGAGTGAGGGGCTCATGACAGTAGAGTCGGATGATTACCATTGATGAAATTTATCTCAGGTTTTTTTAAGAAGAAGAAATAAATAGGGAAAAAATTTAAAGAAGAAAAAAATAGTAGGTATAAAAGCTCCAACTCGCTTATAGCTGGCTTGTTTGATCAACGCTCTCATTGTTGGACTTTGCAAGTGACTCGTACTCGTTTACAGTAGCGATATATCTTTGTTTTGAGGACACAAAAGCTGGGCCTGTCTGTGCTGTACTAGCCTTGTGTGCCTGGATCCCCGGGGCTGATCAAGGACCAACAACAACATGGCGCCGTGATAACGGCCGATGACTTGCATTACGCTTCGACCACTCTCCTGCATATCGCAAGTCGTCATTCATGCCTAGCCTTGGACTATATAATGATGCGTCACACGCCATCTTAACGTTATCTGGATAGCCCTTTTGCTCCAACATTTATACTCGACGAGACAACAAGCCACCCCATCGCACCAGGTCCCACCGACAACAACCCATCTTCCACGGCAACCATTGAGAAAACCGACTGCTCGAAACTACGTTGCTTCTGGGTTTTCATTCCTGTTTTTTCCGAATAAAGCAGAGGCTACCTTTCTCTCTTTCCCACCAAGCTCTACGCACCAACTTCGAACCGATACATCACCCCGGCTATCCCCGTTTCGCGCCCACCTATTACCGCCTTGCCATCGGAAATAATCCCCACGCCATCAGCCCCGTCTTGCTCCTCCCCCGTTCCGAGGGGCCGTTCCGGTCTCGATGCGGTTCTAACGCTCCGCGGCGAATCCACTTGATGCCAATCACAGGTGCACAGCATCAGCCACTTTCACCCTCGAACACAGACACTCGCAACGGAAGAAGTCATCATCTTCCCAACATGGCAATTGCCCACGACCTTGGACTACCACTATGACCACTATGGGGCACTTCAGCAATAGGAAAGGGGGGCTCCTATGCCTTCGGTGGCTGACCGCTCATGTTCTCACAGACGGCACGGAAACATGATCATGGAGCGCACCAACCAGGATGAGAATTACGATTCAAAATGTCTCTATCGAATACAAACAACAGGGCGGATTCCATGAAGCGAATTCAATAATAGAACGCGCAGCACTCGGCCATGAGGCATCGCCACGTGAACCTATTACACGGAACCTATTACAAGTGGAATCATCATCCGTCACTCGAGTCTACACGCTTTTCGACCAAGGCGACAAGCACCTATAGCAGTTCACACTGCTAAGAGCTGATTTCCTTCAGCGCTTGTGGATAACCTTCATCTCAGGAATAAGTAAAAGTACCACATGAGGTTGCCAGAGGCCTTTGATATTTCGGCGCCTAAACATCAGTCTTTCCACACCGCAAATCGTCAAGGAGACAGGATCAGGTGCCCTTGTAATGTGGATTGTGTTACTATTACACAACTGACTAGAAAAATGAAAAGAAGTAAGGTTCTCAAGGCCTGGATACCGAAATGTTGTCAAACCTCGCCAACCCACCACCCACGACCGAGACGCCATCCGTGCCGCTCGTCAAGGTATCGTCGGTAGCCTCGACAACGGCAACCTCCATATCATTGACAAACACCTTTATATCCCAGCCAACTGCAGTCACGCGCACATGGTACTCCTTGCCAGCCTCGTACGTCCCGCTCGAGCCGTCGGCCAGCACGGTCCGCGTCCCCTCGTTCGTGATGCCGATCCGCACCGAGTCGGAGTGCAGCTCGGCCCAGTAGAAGCTGCTACTGCTGTTGCTGCCCAGCTCGAGGGACGAACCACGGAAGACGAGGCCCGGGACGGCGGCGGCAAAGTCCGGGGACGAAACAGTGGCGTCAAAGACAAGGTCGCCAAAGTTGGTGTCGAGAACGGACCAGCCGTCGCCGCGGCCGACGAGCTTCTGGTCCTCGACACTCCACTCGCCCGAGCCCGAGGTCGTCCAGCCGAGCATCCGCCCGTCGGCAAAGTTGTCCTTGACGAGCATCTGGACGTTGCGGATTGTGCCATCGTCCTCAAAGTACATCCTGTCGTAGCAGGTGACGCGGTGGTTGCCGTCCGTCTCGCTGAGGGGCCGACGGTGATACGTAATGTACCAGATATCCGTGCCGGGCACGTGGATGACGCCGTTGTGGCCGCTGCCCCGGGCGACGGCGTCGTCCTGCTGCAGAATCTTGGCCAGGCGAACGAAGGGGCCGAGGGGATTGTCCGACATGGCGTACGAGACGGAGTAGTCGGGCCCCGTCCAGCCGCCTTCCGACCACATGAAGTAGTAGACGCCGTCGCGCTTGATCATCTGGGATCCCTCGACGTAGTTGTCGGGCGTAATCTCCTTGAACGTCGTCCCGTCGTCAAAGGTGCCGAGGGAGATCATGTCCTCGTTGAGCTTGGCGACGTTGGCGTGCGAGTGCCCACCATAATAAATGTAAGCCTGCCCATCGTCGTCGATGAAGACGTCCTGGTCGATCGGCTGAGCGCCGTTGTGAAAGTCCCCGATGAGCGGTTGCCCGATCGCGTCGACGTAGGGGCCCTCGGGCTTGTCAGCGACGGCGACGCCGATGCCGCCGACCAGACCCCGCTCAATCTCGTCCAGCTGGATGTCGTTGGCGCCAAAGTACAGGTAGTACTTGCCGTTGCGCGAGATGGTGGCCGGAGCCCACATGGCCTTGTGCGCCCACTTCACGTCGTCGGTGGTGAGGATGTTGGGGTGCCTCGTCCAGTTGACCAGGTCCGGCGAGGAGAAGGCGTCGAGGTGCGTCTGCCGCTCGTAGACGTCCGACCACGTCGGAAAGGTCCAATACTCTCCGTTGTAGTACTCATTATCCGGGTCGGCGTACCATCCGTCGATGATGGGATTGCCCGCCTCGGACGTGGTGAAGTCCGGTATGCCTGTTGCCATTTTGGCCACGGCAAGGCCCGGGGCCAAGTGCTTGAGGTTGGGCAGCGACATTATGGAACAAACTTTTTTACCGGTTGCGCTTACAGCTGTGCAACGGAGGTCAACCCCAGGGCAGCCGTTTGCAAAGAACTGAACCTATTTAACCTTGATCTCAACGATCCCTCCCCCTCCTCACATCCAAGTGGGCCGTCCAGCGCCCTTGTAACATTGTCTAATGCGAACGGAGACCAGAGTGACGTTTAACCCCGATAACACCCTGAATTGCCTTGAGTAGTGCTTTAACGACCTTCTGCTCGTAGGGGGGGTCCCCACAGGTCGTCACGACTCGTTGGCGAACTCGGTATGGGGAAGTGGGCTTGGATGCGGGGGTCTGCAGCAGCTGCTTGATGGGGGCTAGCGACAGGTGTTGCTGGTGGGAATTGCTGGTGCTGCCAATAAAGAAGCTTACGCGGAGGCTAGACCCTACGATGCCCAAGGTAGGGACAGGCTGGGATTCGGAAAACAAAAGGTGTCGATGGAACACATTGATGCATATTTTGATGAATATTGAGGAAACACACATTCGAGTATACGTATAAGCAGGTATCCCGCCAGGTATATTGTGATTGAGGTGTCTATAATACAGTACGTGCCACGCGTGGCCAGCGAATTGATATTCATCAAATCTAAGTAAGCGCCATCTGATACCTCCCAGGACCGCTCATATGCGGTTAGCCACCAAGCTCATGTAAATACCCCAAATAAGCCCGATGAAGCTGAGGAAAACGATTCGACGGTGTACAGGAATAAAAGAGAAACTGACGATGGAAGCAAAAGGCCAAATCTTGTAACCAGCCACGATGATTGGAATGGTTTCCTTCGGGCACGTGTGAGCACTCAAGCAAAAAACAAAAAAAATTAAAAGGAAGGCAAGAAAAACTCACGGTACGGATATTAGACGAAATCTGAGCACCAGACTGGCCTTTCATCAAGCCCATGATGACGAGGAAAGCGACGGTGTTCATGATGGCTCCCATGGTGATGCAGTCAATGAACCACTTAGTCCAGGTGTTCCTCCAGCTAAACTGGGGCTGCGTCGATTCAGAGCTCGACTCGGCCGCCAGGTCGGCGCTCCTCACGTCCTGCATTTCAATGTCGTCCTTGCGCCCATCATGGGACGGAGCCGCCGACGACGACGGGGGAGGGTAACCTGGGAACGAACGCTCAAGGAACTGCTGCCAGTGGAAGTTTGGAGGGGCAGTGAGGAGGGTGAGGGCGATGTAGCGGAACAACTGGGCAAAGTCCAGAGCAAAGGCACGCTGCGCAAGGTTAGTTATTCATTGCACCGTCCCAGCCGTGTGTTGGCCAATTCGTGAACCAGCTCCCGACGGCGTCGTTCTTGATCAATGTACTAGTCAAGCCCTCGCTGTTCATAAAGGTATGTAACATGCCTTTTCCTGGTAAGCCTCGATGAATTGAGCACAGAAGTTGGATGCAGTCGCCAGAGCGGTAGCCTGAACGGTCGCAGTAACGATTGGAGAAGGCATCTTGCCAGCGTATAATGGTTAAACAAAATGAGCAGCCGTACTCGACAGAGTTTAAAGCAAAAAAAAAAACCAAAAAAAAAACCTGAATCATCAACGATTGTTGAACGATGAGAATCTCGCTTACTTGTCTGAACTGCGACCGGGACAGGTAAGGAAGGAAAAGTCACGTGCTTGTTATCAGTGCATGAGGGATTCCGTCCTGACGCGGCTTTTCAATTGGCTGATTTGCGGCGGTCATGTTAACGGCAAATAATGGACGTCAGTACTAGCCTTGTCTAACGAGGCTCATCTCATTGCTCACTATATCCGTAGATATTGAGTGTCGATTTTAGAAGCCTATGTTTTATGGCCCGTGGCTTTGCCAAAGGATTGCGTGTTCTTTTCAGAAGCTATGACGACAATACTGCAGTCGAGAATGCTTGCCAAAGACGGTCGCCATGTTATCAAGGCACCAATGCCCGAGTGTGTGCATTTATGAAATTGGTTCGCTCAACATGGGAACATCTTCGAATATCCGTCATCTTTCTTCCATTTCTCCGTCGTCAACGCGTCAACTTCGCCCCTAAACACGTATCAATTATAGGGTAGGACAGATGTCCTAGAGTGCACAGCCTTGCTCTGCGGAGTACTCCGCACGTACGCCGCAATGAGATAAGATCGAAAACGGGTCGCCTTGGCGGCAAGATCAAAGTGCTAAGGCCCTAGCCAGATTCCACCCGGCGAATGATGAAAGTGTTCTTTTTCTTCCCTTCTGTAAGACGCTGTCAGCGAATAGGTGGTGTGCTGCTGCGGGCCGTGCCTTTTGTGGCATTTCCACCATTGCTTGTCACCTATTGTTTTACTCCATTGATCTTTTTTTTTCCACCTTGGCTATTGGCACAAATTCGACGTCGCGCGTAATAGTCAGTCTCTGCCTTGGGCTGGGCGATCATGGCGCAGACAGCCGCCCAAGCCCGTCGATTTCCGATTTGTGATAGGTGGTAACTGATTGACTTTACGAGGCTGTCATTCGTCCTGCGCGTCGCGTCGTTTCGGCCTGCCAGAACTTTGGAAAGTGACTCGTACTATCCCATCATGTGTCCTCCAGCTGTAGCGGCACGTGAGGTAGGCGGACCCGGGACAACTGCTGAATGTAACGGTGCATCGCAAAAGGGGAGCATGAACGATGGGTACGACGTAGGAACAGGAGGAGCTTACGAGCCTCACTTTCAATCGATGCTTGTGTAAAGAAGGGGAGAAAATATCTGAAACCAACACCACTAGCGTATTGCAAACTCGATGCGGCTGTTGGGCACCTTCTCAGAGTACCCAATACGATACTGTATGTGTTTGGGTGAGCCATCTCACATGCAGATGCGTGTGTCAGCCTACAGGGAGTGCTAAGTAGGTAGGGCGGCCCTTGGGTAGTGGGTAGGCACCTACCTAAGGGTGTCCTCCCCCGCAATCTTGCGCGACCTTAGGGGCTCAGTACCTACAAGTGCCGATTTATAAGGACACTAAAAAAAATTAAAAAAACAAAAAGGAAAAAAGAAGGAGAAATTAGTATTTCACCACCATCGCGCTTGCCAAACTCCTACCTTGTTGTGATGATGTAACGGTAGCTGCTACTAAGTAGGTACGACCTGCCAAGCCAAACCCGCAACAACAGACCCAAAAACTCGTCTGCCACTTCCCTTTGGGTGGCCAGTCTCGGGTCGCAGGATCGTCTGCCTACGCGGTGCATTAGCTGCAGCCTTATGCGCTCGTGGCCAATGGGAGCAGGCTGGCCATCATGAGAGGGGGGGCTGAACATAGAACGTGACTCCTCCCAGCTGCCTGTCGTCTCAGCCCCCCCTCCATGAGACGATGAATTTGCCAAGTATTCCCACATCCCTCCGCCTCTCTCATTCTCTTTCCATCGCTTGACGTCGGCTCTAGAGTCTTACAGATTATAGTCAACGCCCCGGCTGCTAGGAGCGACGTGCACAAAACGCTGCGTGCCTATGCCCACCTCCCGCCTTCACAGGACCTGTCGCCACTCCGGAACTTGTGCGCGAGACACGGCCTCAGGCGCAGGTACCGAGGACGCATTACTACTAACACCCTAAGCGCCATTGGGGTAAAACATCCTTGTTATATAATAGCTTCCCTTGTACACCTACTCTTTCCATCTTGGCATCATCGGAGCGGTATCAACCATGGGTAAAAAGACACCACGAAAACCACCACCACCACCTTATGATCAGCACGGCAGCAAGATGGGAGACGGCAAAGGCCCCCGGCCGCCGCCATCTCAGGCACAAGCAGAACTTGGGGCAATCCTGCAGGCGGCCGCTAAGAAGTACGCCGACGGCTCAGGGAACAGCATCATGGAATACATGACTCCGCCAATGAAGACGGTAGACCAGCTTGTCGACCAGATCCAACGACAAAACGAACACTTTTCCTCCTTCCGAGCTAGAAGGGAGAAGATCTTTGGCGCTCTCCATGCTGCCCTTAGGCCGGTAGAGCTAGTCGGGGAGGTAGCTGCGGGACCAGCCGGCGAAGTGTTCCCCGCCACTCAAGGCATCTTTGCGGCCGTGATGCATCTGGTCAACGCAGCAAACGATGTATCTTCCACCTATGACTCGATATTGGACCTCTTTGAACAAATGAATGTATGTATGACCTTTGTCAGATGGTCCATGACGCTGCTGACATGCGCAGGACTTTACGGGCCGACTCAACGTTTACGTCAATACCAAGACTCCCATGTCTGAGCCTCTGAGACAAAAGCTAGTAGAAATATTGGCATCTCTATTTGAAGTCTTTGTCCTTGCACGTAAGGAAGTGCGTAGAGGCCGCTTCAAGGCCTTCTTTAGACGTATCGCCTTCATGGAGAGCCCCGTCGGACCTGCACTTGAGAGATTTAAAACACTGACCATGGCCGAGGAGAGGCAAGTGCTCGCTGATACTTACGGCGGCGTTTCTCAGATTGATACAAAGACCGACCGGGTACAGGCACTTGTTCATCAAGTGAACGAGAACATCGAGAGTCTGAGGCTGGAGCAGCATGAGAGGATTAGTGCCGCGCACCAAGATAAACTCAGAGAAATCCTCGAGCCCTCGCCCTTCCCAGAAGACTTCTTCAAGTCCTTCAACAGATCAAGGGTGGAAGGTACAGGCAACTGGATTCTAGAGGATGAGGGCCTACAATATTGGCTACAGGGCAACACGCAATATCTGTTTCTCTCCGGCGCTGCTGGTATGTTCCATGTCCCTTTTCTGTAGCGTTGTATCGCATGCTGACATTCTTTAGGTTCGGGAAAGTCTTTCCTCGCAACACGACTGATCTCCTGGGGTAACGAGAATCTGTCGCACCTTGGCTACTTTTACTTTCGAGCCGACAACCCCGAAACACGATCTGTGCTACAGGCTTTGCGTGATGTTGCTTACCAGCTGAGCGAAAGCGATGCGTACTACGCAAAGCAAGTCACGAGGAGCTTGCGTAGCCCCGACGACATCAAGACCGTCGCAAGTGCCTTTCGCCGCCTGTTCATCGAGCCATTCATCAACGATGACCGTGGCCGACTTCTACACGTATTCCTTGATGGTATCGACGAAGCCGAGGTCGAGGATGTTAGAGAGCTTCTCGGCCTGCTGGCACCTGATGACGGCATTGCGCAGCCGCCTGGCCGTACACGAGTTCAGATGGCATTGATCGGGCGATCCTATGTGTCTGACAACATTACCGATGCCCTCGACCGCCTAGATCAAGATGAGCTTCTTACCCGAATCGTCGTCACCACTGATCGAAACCTCGAGGACGTCAGCGCCTTCATTGTCCACGGTGTCATGAACTCAAGGCTGTTGAGCAAGAGCACCCTGGATTTCAAGAACGAAATCATCCGTACCATGGAGAAAAAGGCAGATGGGCTCTTCATAATGGCCAAGTTCATGATGGCCGACATGAGTCGAAAGCGGCACCCGAGCTCGGTGCTCAAATCTCTTGAGTCGTACCCGAAACAGATCGCTGGCATGCTCAAGAAGACCCTCATGAGTCTTTCGGCTTCGCTCTCAGATGACGAAGCAGCCGACTTGAACGAGATGCTCCGCTGGGTAGCGTGCGCAGAGCAGGCCCTCACCATGGAGCAGCTAGAGGCTGCGTCTATCCTGCGCTTTGGAGACCCTCCTTTCCGCTTCGAAGAAACACTTCGCGGCCAGTTTGCCTGTTTCTTCGAGCTTGAAAGGGAGGATGGGCTATCTACGGATGATCTAATCAAGGATCTGGAGCGTGCTCGTCGTGGGAAGAAGAGAGATTCGACGCCTAGCCGATCTCGACGGTCGAGCTCCGCTGGCAAAGAGAGCCCCAAGAGTATGCCAAAGTTGGCTCCTGGTGGGAGCTCTCTCAGTCCTGGCTTGCGCAGTCTTAGCCCAGCCCAGAACTTTGCAACCTCTAGGAGGCGCAGTAGCCCTGTGCCCTTGGTAAGGAATGCTGGGCGCCGATCCAGTGTGAGCCTGAGTCGAAGCCCAATTAGAAGTCCCGACCTCTTAGATCAAGCTGAGGACTTCGAGTTTCGCTCAAAGAAGTCAACAACCAAGGTTACATTCTTCCACAACTCTGTCAGAGAGTTCTTCTCCGATGATGACAACCCAAGCTGGACTAGTGATAGTCGTGGGCCAACTATCGGATTCGATGCCATATCGGCAAAATTACATATACTTAGTACCTGCCTCAAAATATTCACCGATGAGGGTTGGTTTAGAAGACAGCGACTGGGACGCAGCCGTCACGCCATCAGACAATACGCCGCATGGTACTGGCAGGAGCATGTGACTGCCATAGACCCAGGTCGCCTGAGTCCTGCCCAGAAGGCCAAGATTGGCAGCCAAGTATACCGCATGCTTACCGACGAGAGCCTGATATATCAGTGGAGTATCATGTACTTGAAGAACGATGAAGGTCTGGAGGTGCTCACCGATCGTAACATAAAGGCACTGCGGAAATGGATGAGCGACGGCGATGTGCTTGCTAACCTTGATGCTGATGCCAAGGCCTGGGCGTCGAAAGCTGCTGCACAGCCTACTGGCCTATTCCAAAATATTGGCGACTTCTATGCCAGGGCTTGGCTCGACAAGAACTTCGACAAGTATATCCCGACCCGCTTTTGCTTCACCATCGTGCAGAGTCTTGCCTTTATGGAAGCGGGCCACAACTGGTCATACTCCAGTTGCCATTGGGCAGAAGTCCCCATCCCTCAACGCATCGCAAAGGCGGTTCAGTGGGCGGGATGCGAAAAGAATGCGCACTGGTACCGCCGTGTTGGTAGCACTTACCTGACCTCGGGCATGCACGCGGAGGCTCTCGCACATTACGACAAGGCTGTTGAGATTGAAGGCAACACTGTTGAAACAAACGGCCGCAAGGCTTTCTGCTTGTACCGGGATCGAAGATTCAAGGAGTCTCTTGACTTGGCCCTTGAGTGCGTTGAGGTTGAGGAGAAGAACATCGCCAGTGGGAAGCTTACCGAGGCCGAACTTTCTGGTAGCAAGTGGCGCCTGTATCGGGATCATTACTTGATCGCCCAATGCTGCTATCGCCTCAAACAGGTTGACAAGTCAATCGAGTATTTCCACAAGGCGGTTCACAGTGGTGCAGAGGCAGGTCTTGATGAATCCGAGAGGTTCGAGCCCATCATAGGTCTGCTCGAGGTTCTGGCTATTGAGAATAAGCATGCGGAAGTTATGAAGGTGGTGCTTGATCTCTCTCTGCATGCAACCGGGCCGCGACAAGAGCAGAGTCGTTTGATCGATTTACTGCTTTTCCAGTTTAACAAGCCCTCGGTCATGGACTGGATCCCCAAAGCAGCGATAAAGGACGGAAAAGCGGAGTTTATCATCGAACGGCTGGAGATGGCCATCGGAGCAGCTCACGCTTCCCGGGATCCCTTGAAAGAGCTCTACTTGAGGCTGACGCTGGGGGCTAGCCTCATTTACAACCGCGATGTGGACGACGCCATCAACTTGTTTGAGATGATCTCCTTGAACGAGTACCGACCACGGGGCAACGTACCTACACGACAGGCGCATGCCATATCTTTCCAAAGGCTTGCATCTTTGTACCGCGAAAAGGCTCTGCATGCCGGCCTTAAGACGCAAAGCGCCACTGAGTGGATTAAAAAGCTCGAGAATGTACAGGAAAGGCAGAGTACACATACGAATCTCGACATGCCTGCCAATATGCTCGGGTCTGATGTCAACGTGGCGTCAATCTACTTGGCCCTGTTCTACCGCATTCAAGGTCGTCAAAGGGAATCTGAGTCCTTGCTTGCAACTCTCATCGTCGATAGCTGTGAGATCCTTGAAGATGAGGATTTGCGAAATGACGAGTATGCTCTGGAGAATTTGGTTAAACTGTTCATCGCTGCGGACGATGTAGAGAACGCAAAATCTTTGGCTGTTTCAATGAGGCGATTGAATCCAGATGCGCAGATCCCCTCGCCGAACGATTCACCTATCAATCAACGGAAGCGCAGGATGCCTAAGCTACCTGATATTCAAACAACGTGTCGCAGCTGTGCCCAATGTCTCGAAAACATCTCGACCAGGGAGGTATTCTATCTCTGTCGTTGGTGCATGGAGTGCTTCTGCAAGACGTGTCTCAACACGGTTATCAAGAAGAAAGACAACACGGTCGCGGTGAACAAGAGCGACAAGGTCATGTGTCGGTCCGACCATGACTGGATTGTAGTACCGCCGCTTAATAAGGTCTTACACAGCGGCGAAATCTTGACTGGAGACGGGGTAGTAATAGGGTTTGAGGAGTGGAAGAATGAGGTTAAGAAGAGATGGATCAAGAAACGAGACGCAACGAGAAATGGCTTGTCTTTGCGTTGGCATATTGGTTAGAGGAGTGTAAGAATAGCGTTTGCATGGAGGCGTTTTGTATTACATTGATATTGGTATAGATACAAAAGGGAAAAGTCATTAACTCTGTAACAAATAATAAACTGTACTGGTTTCATAAGAACTTGGGCTTGCAACCCCCGATGCGGTGTGTGGTGAGGATTGATTATTAGGTCGCGTATTTATCCTAATCTACAGGCATGATGTTGTGTATATTTCGTTTTGCTGGATCTCGCCACCCATGGAACGGTCAAATATGCAGGATATGTGTGTGTTGAGTGGGTTGGGGACAATATACCGTATTTGGGCGGTGACCCGGAGAGAGAAGGTAGGCTCTAGGGGGGATTAGAGTGCTAGAGGGGGTCAAGTACTATATATTAGGGCATTATATACTGTATCCCGATGAGGATCCGAGAGAGGGGGGGATATAGCAGAATATCATAAGATTTTCTGGCGGGAGTCACCAACGGCGACAAAGTCTCGCTCCTGCAAAGAGCATTCTTGGATCAGACCTCGACTTGCACTCCTGGGCACGCTCTCGAGGAACATGACGCCCGCGGAGCTTCTCGTATGTCGCGACCCGGCCCGCGATGGAAGCCTGGGCGGGCTCATCGGCTAGGTGACTACAGGAGGCGGCCGGGTTGCGCAAGACATAGGCACGGGATGCCCCTGTCTCTTGAAAGGGGACACCGATGACTGCCACGTCGAGGATGGCAGGGTGAAGAAAACTTTTGATCGGCAGCCGTCTGCAGTGCTCCAGGAACTGAACAAAAGTCAAAGGCCGGCATCCAGTAGACCATGGCGCTTTGGTAAAAAGGGGAGGATCAGGCTAGCCCACTCAGTCCTGCGAGACGTGGAGACGGGCAGGTGCTTGGGCGAGTGTGTGCCAGATGAGTACAGGGATACTTACTGACTTTGTCCTTCCTCAGTCTCTGCAGGGTTGGTGATCGTCTTCCTCAACTGCAGCGACCCCCTCGAAGTCGCAATCCGTCACCACCCGTATGCGCTGTAGAACCTGATCTCGTGGTAAGCTCTGTCGAGGACAAGGACGTGTCTTCTCGGCCGCCTGTAGCGTCTTATCCTTGATTTCCCTTCTGCTGATCAGGACATTGGCCGGGTGCAGTCACCCATCTTGGCTGGCCACGTCGGCGAGGGATTGCTAGTGTTGGGCAGCAGGCGGAGTTGGCGCCCGCCCGCGGCGACGATGCCGAGGAAGAGCGTCGCGAGGGCCGAGCTGACCTGCTGAGATGCTCACGACTATGCTCCGGGGTGTCGTCTTCGTCGTCGTCGCCCCGCAGCCTGCTGCTGCTGCTGCTGCTGCTGCTGCTCTTGGCGCCCGATGCGGTAGCTACGGCGGAGAAAGTGGTCAAAATGCTTGGTTAGCTGACGGGCTTTGGGCTTTGGTGATTGTTCTACTCTGAGTGGGCGGTCTCGGCGTGGAGGGGGGCGTGTCATCGTGGTCCCGGCTATGGGAGGAAATATGGAGTCGGGAGTTTTCAATTTTTACGTTTTGTGTAGGTGGCAAGTGGTGCGATTTGAGATTCGTGAAGTGGTGGGGGGGGGGGGGGGGAACGTGTGTTGGGTAGGTGGTTACTGCTGACCAAACTGCCAGGTGTGAGGAGATCTAGATCGGGAAAGAGCGCTGTATTTTTCCTGTGCTGTAGATTGTTGTGGGCGACGGATACAATCAGACAGGACATGACTTGAATCAGAAAGGGGAGAAAAAGGAAAAGAAAAAGAAGCAAGAGAGAAAGAATAGATATTTTCATATCAGAAGGATGCTTGTTTTGTTCGTCTGAGAAAATCACACATTGTGGCTGGCCTTCCTCCAAACTCCTGCACCATCGAGGAAGCTAACCCTCGGCCGCTCTAGACCATCCTTTGCGCCAAGTCAAAAATGTCCGATTTGCCCCGCAGATCGCAGATTCAAAGACGATCCATATCGCCTTGTTTCCCCAGTGCCCCGGTATTAATTAGGGATCCGTGGAAGGGGGATGGCCAGGTAAGAAACCCAAGGGAAAAAAAGGCGAGATTTTTCTCTGATGAAGGTTTTTTGAAGACAGAATGTGAGCGAAATACAAAGTATTTTAATCAAGTGGGCGTATGGCAACATTCCCATCAGTTGCTCTCGACTTGGGGAGATGGAGGAAAAAAAAAAAAAAAAAGAAAAAAAAAAGAGGTTCGCTTAGGCTCAAGGTGGCCGTTACGCTAAGATGGTGCCATTGCCGTTTCAGGTCACCAGCTCGTCGGGTACGCGGGAACGTTGTGGGCCAACGAAACACATATGGGTTTTGACACTTTCACGTCTACAGGAGATGCAACCTACGCAGCCAATAGTTTTTACAATGATTCAGAAGGAAAAAGGACGTGGGACTTTTTTTTAAAAAAGAAATTCACACCCTAGTGTTCTCCGAAAGTCGTTCTAGAAGGATATTTTCTTGTCAAAGCTTGTTGTATTTGACGTATAATGTAAAGAATACTTCAATTGTCGCTGCTTTATTGTTATTTCACCATGTTTCATATTTTGTTGGTGGCTTTTTTAGCGTCGGCATTGTCCTTTTAACTCCAGGCATCTATGATTGCGTATTATGTCAAGTTTCACTACCTTTATCTGGATTGCAACTTGCCCAGTGTATTTGCAGCTCCGTGTTTTCCCTGAGATGAACCCCCCCCTCCTCTCCAGCTGATCACATCTCTCTGTATCCAGTTTGCCATCAGTATGGTGAGAGCTTGGACTTTATTCCATCACGGCAGCAAACTGATCTCGAGTGCCTTTTTGAGAACCTCGGCGATCTCGGCAAAATAATAAGTAAAACTACATCTCATTATCAAACAGGTTAACGAGAGTTATAATAAATAGGATAAAGAGAGTAATAACGAATAGGATATAGAGAGTAATAATAAGTAAAAAGTGTATTTTGATAACACATAGGATATGTAAATTCACGACAAGCGGGATGCAATTGAAAAGATGGTGGAATTAGAATCGAAAACAAAAAGAAAAAAAAAANNCCGGCGGCATCACATCAACATGGGTGCTTGTTGCGGGCATGGTCCTGCTTCATAAGAAGCCAGGCAACCTCCGCCTGCGCCAGCAATTTGGCATCGTATGCCCGCGACATTCGGAATGGGCCGTACGTCTGCAGGACAAGGTACGACCCAGCCGCTGCTTTCAAGTCCTCCCCCCTGATCCAGCTTATATACCTGGCGTCAAATTTAACAAACGTCATCCATGCCTGGTCCCTATCTTGGGATGTGATAAGGCGGCTGTATACGTTAGCAGGTGAAACTTTCCTACGTGCACGTCAGACTTGGATCATCAACACTCACATGTACTGTTTGTTGCTTCCCTTATTGAGCTCCGTCGTCCAGTCTTCGGGGGTCACCGACGCGATCCACGCTGCCGCCTCTGCAGCCTCTTGCTTAAGGATTAGAGGTTCCATCTTGCCCTCCCTATTCAGCCTCTTGCGCTTTTTGGCCTCGAGTATCGCAAAGATGGTCCCATCTTTCCACCACTCACAGGTCCCATCAATCCTCCCCTCGAAAGCCCACAACTTATCCACTGACGCCTTCTTCGCCTGGCTATATATCTTCTGCTCTTTTGCAGGGATTCTGAACGGACGCTGCGACAGGGTCCAGTCGCAGTTAATATCTTTAATGGGGTCCATTGTAGCGGTCAAAAATGACCAGAGGAATACGAGCGGGGTTTGCTCGTTAAAGATATCATTGGTGGTAGAAGACCATGACGGATCGGCGTCTTCGTCGTCCTGGCCCTTGTTCTTTGCGTCGTCGTCGTCGTCTAGGTCCATGGGGATTTTGGGCGGATTCTTTGATCTTCGGCGGAGATTGGGGGGGGAGAGGTTGGCGTCTTTCGTTCGTCCGCCCCCGTTCATCTCCGACAAAAGTCGAAGGGAGGCATGAAATTTCCCTACGCCCTGGTAGCCACCTTTGTGGAAGGTATCCAAAGACTGACTGCACTTCTCCATGTAACTTGTCCAAGCCGGATCATGCCGAAGACCTTCGATAATTGCCACGGCTTTCTTCATATACGCCTCCGGAAGGAACTCTCCCCATGCGTTTGGGAGGTGGGGCGGCCGAGAGACCTCGGGCCACAAGGCACGAAGCATCAAGAAGTGCTCGTCGGAGAACTTGGAGGCAGAACTAACTTTGTTTTCCAACGACACCGATTTGCCTTCGACATGATACTTCTTTGCCATGTCCTCCCATTCCTTCGGTGTCCGGGGCATATCTTTCATTTTGGTAGACATCTTGGTTGTTGACGGCAAAGACGCTGCGGTGCTTCGTACAAAAGATTGTAAAGGCGCTGCGGTGTTTGGTACAAAAGACTGTCAAGAGGCAGAGGACCAAAGGATATAGAGAGCGGAAACACTTTAGGATTTTATATGACTAGAATAGTTGTTGAGCTGTGTATTGTCCGGGAACTAACAATTGTTTGTGCTTCCTTGCCCAGAACTTGAATCGGGACTACGTATTTAATACGGGGCCGTTTGTATTGTCCCGATGTCTCTATACGATGTCATCCCAAGTCCTTTATATTGTTCCCGGTCCAATTTGCGTCTGATTCACATACAAAACGAGCTCATCCTCTCAGCAGGTCCAATCATCTTGGCTACGCCCTTGCCAGCTTGCCATTCAAGTGTCACCACATTTTGTGTTGCCAACTACGGGTAGGCACAAAAACCTGATGGCCGTTTCCGCCGTGGCCCCTGCTGTATCTAGCGCGCGTGATGGAATGAAGTCCAAGTTCTCATCATACTGATAGCAAACTGGATACAGAGAGATGTGATGAGTAGGATTCTCGGCAACATAATCAACAGAATATACATCTTGATGATGACTAGATACATAAACATCAATAAGAAGTAGGGTTGAATTATAGAAAAGGTCTAATTCCCGTAGCACTTGGACAAGATCAAACGCCAGGGCGTACTGCTGCTGAATAACCCGTCCACTATTCAATCATGATGCTTACTCTTTTAGCCTGTCCATGTCGCGTAGTCTTGCGTAGGGGCAAGTGTGCCATTGCTACTGAAGAAGCGGTTCTCCTGGTTCTCCTGCTTCCCCTTTTTGAGATTCAAGCTTAAGCATTAGGCTCTGCGCTGACGGATGCAGGCAGTACGTTGACCGTTACCTGGGCCACTCGGTACCAAAATACACCCTCCTCATTTGGCCGTGCATTCGGGTATGTATTGGGTCGGAATATTCTGTCCATGGCTAGCCAGGGGAAGGCGGCGACGTGCGGCGTCGGCGTCGGCGATTAAATGTCAACAAACCGATTTACCATGCTTCTTGCCGATGTAGGCCTCCTCAAATAACGGGACCTCGTAGAGTGTTTCAACTTTATAGCGCTGACGGGAAGAAGGAAAGAGAAAATACGAGGTTAAGTTTTTTTAAAATTGAAGTTCCATTGAAAAAGAACGCGGCACTGTTGGTAGCCGGAAATTCTTCATTGTGTCATACCGTGGAAAACCAACTACCAACTCCCCTTGCTTCCTTCACCTCTCTCATATACATTTATCTACTACTTAAGCTCTATGCCATGGTACTAGGTATTTGTAGTTTGAATAATGGTGAGAGGAAATATGTCTGCGTGAAGCAAAGGAGCAGTGACTTCAACTCCCCCAGCCATTGCCGAATCAAACGGTTCCACCTGATGATGATATTCGCCGAGAGACCCTGAGTAGTGGGCAATTTACAGAAGCGCATGATGTAAATAAAAATGTACCAAGTACTACTAAGCACGCCTCCTAGACTTATTGTTTCTCAGACTATAATAGGCGGTAACTCCGTTTCAGTATCAACCCAACCTGCGTAGGACGCACCTTCCCGTGGTTACACATTGGTTGACCGCCGAGTCCACCAAAGAGGGATTGGCTAGGTGCCTAAAAGAAAGGGAGTTATTAGGCATCTATAGACTTTTTACTCAGTATCTATAAAATAAGGTCAGTAAGGCTATAGGGAATATTATTATTAAAATAATATATATATATTCCTAATTAATATATATATAAAAATTAAAGTTATTTATATATAAAAACATATACTTTTTTAAATATATTAAAAGATATTTTTTAAATAAACTTAGCTTAATAAATTTAATTTTTTTAATACTTAATATATAGCTTTAATTTATATAAACTTTAATTTATATAAACTTTAATTTAATATTAGTTTTTTTTTTGAATATTTATTATATTATATTATATTTAAATATAATTTTAAAAAATATATTATTATAATAATTAAAAAAATATATATTTTTAAAAACTTTAAAAAGATATTTTAATTATTTAATTAAAAACTTATAAATATTTTAAACTATAATTTATAATTACCTTATATTAAGCTATAAAAAATCTTTAAATAATTATAAGTTTAAGATTTTTTAATAATATTCTTTTTAATATTTATAAAAGCTATTAGTATTATATATATTTTATAATATATATATATATAGTAATTTTAATAATTATGAAATATTATTATTATAATATATATAAAATCTATATAAGCCCCTTATAATTTTCTTTTAATCTTTATCCTTTACTATATATATATACTTTCTTACTTTTTTATATATATATAATAATTACTATCCTTATAATACTTCTAACTTTTAATAAATAGCTTTAGCCTTAAGAAATAGACTATAAACTTATTATTAAGCTCTTTAATATATATACTTTTAAATACCTCGAGTAGTAATTATAAGCTACTAGGCTATTTAATTAGCTTACCTTAGCTATAATAATATAGCTTTTATTAATAATATACTTATTAATTAAGCTTAATTAATATAACTTATATAGATTATATAAGTTAAAGAATAAAGCTATAAGATTTTAATAATATAGCTTATAGTAGTTAATTTTAAAAGTAGTATTAAGTAGTCTTAAAAGCTATTAAAATAAAATAAATTAAGAAATAAGAATAATAAGTAAGTATAATAATATAAAAGAAGAAAGATAAAAGATAGGAAATATAAAGCTTTACTACAAGGATATAATATACTTAATAATAATATTTAAGAATTATTAAAATTACTATAAATATATACTATAAGATATATATAATAATTAAATAAGAAATAAATATTAATTAAAGTAATATTTAATATTTAATAATATAAGTTAATAGATAATACTTGAATTTGTTTTAATAAGCTTATATAAATTATATAAACTAAAATATAAAACTAAATAATTTTAATAATATTATTTATAATAATATTTTTTAAAGATAGTAATAAATAAGATTAAAAATAATTAATATAATATAAATAATATTATAAAAAAGAAAGAGTATAAGTCTTAAGGATAAGTATAATTTAATAAGATAAGATAAATTTAATTTAATAATAATATTTAATATTATTAAAACTCTTATAAATATATATAATAAAATATATATAATAATATATTAATTATATAAATCTTGTAATAAATTATAATTATAAAATCTTTATTATAATATTATTTCATAAGATTATATAAGTTTTTAATGATAATAATAATTTAATTTAATTTAAATTACTTATTATAAAAAGTTTTAAGATTTTAAATAATATAAAAGCTATAATTATAAAAATTAATAATTAAAGCTTTATATTTTTCAATAAATATAAATTAATATAATATAAATATAATAATTATTATAAACTTATAATTATATATTTTATTTAAAACTTTTAAAACCTAGCTTTTTTAATAATTAAAAATATTATATAAACTTATTATAAATAATTAAGTTTTATAATAGCTTTATTATTAATTATATAAATTATTTCTTTATTTAAATAATATTAATTATAAAAGGTTTTATTATAAAAAAACTTTATAAAAAGCTTTAAACTTAATAATTAAAAACTGTTTTTAGAAAATAAAATTAAAAAATAAAAAGATTAAAAAATAAAGGTTTAAATAACTAATAGTAAAAGTAATTTAAGAATATATATATATTCTTTTTTTTACTTCTAAATATTAATATTATTAATATAAAGCTAGAAGCTTAGTTTTCTTTAAATATAATCTAAAGCTTTAGCTTTATAATATATAATTAAATTATATATATTTAAATAACTTTTAAACTTAATAATAATTAATTAAATTAAATAAAATTTAATAAATTAAAGTTTTTTATAATTATTAAATATTATTATTATAATATATATAAAATCTATATAAGTTTTATTTAGTCTAACTAATTATTATTAAGTTTAAAAGCTATTTAAGTATATATAGTTCGATTATATATTATGAGGCTAAAGCTTTAGATTATATTTAAAGAAGACTAAGCTTCTAGCTTTGCATTAATAGCATTAGGATTCAAAAGTAAAAAAAAAGAAAAATCTATATAAGCTTTTTATAATCTTTTTCTAATCTTTATCTTTTACTATATATATATATAGAATAATTATTATTTTAATAAAGCTTTTAATTATAAATTATATACTTTAGCCTTAAGAAGCTAATTATAAATCTATTATTAAATACTTAAAGATACTTATTTTTAAATACTTTAAATAATAATTATAAATTATTAAACTATTTAACTAGCTTACTTTAGCTATAATAATATTAATTTTATTAATAATTTAATTATTAATATTATTTAAATTTAAATATAGCTTAAAGCTATATTTAAATATTAATTAAGCTTTAAGTAATTAATAATTAAGCTTAATTAAATAAGCTTATACTTTTTATATAAATTAAATAATACTATAAAGCTTAATATAAACCTTAATATAAATATAAAGTAATGCTTTCTAAAAGTAGTATTAAGTAATCTTAAGCGCTATTAAGATAATATAAGTTAGGCTAGACTAATAATAAAGATAATATAAAAGAAGAAAGATAAGGGGCAGTATAAGGCTCTACTATAAGGGTATAATATACTTAATAGTAATACTTAATAATTATTAAAATTACTATAAATATATACTATAAAATATATATAATAGTTTAAGAATATATATATATTATTTTAATAGTAATATTCCCTTAGTATCATTAACCCCTATTTATAAATATTAAGTAAAAAGTCTATAAATGCCTAATAATTCCTAAAAGAAAAAGAGAAAAGAAAATAAATAGGTAAATGGCAGGCTTTAATCTTTTACCCGAGCCAGTAGCTTTGTCACACAACACAGGTGGCAATTTTTACTAGTCACGTCACGGCCTTTGGAGTTCCCCGCACAGCGCAGTGTGCGTGAAGCATGCAAACTTTCTTTCCGCACACACAAAAACACGAAACAAACTCAAATCTAACTTTTCCATCATTTCACCTCTCCATTTCTTCAACATTTTCTTCTTTTCTTTCCCTTATCTCTCAACGACATTTTTTCTTCCCCCCCTCAGCAATTGTTCACACCCCCACTCCCTCACCCAAAACGATCGTCATGTCCGAAAATATACCCCCAAATCAGGGGAATGCTTTTCGGCCGGGGACATGGAGTCACTCTGCTAATTCTACTCGAGCTCCGATTCCCCAATTTCCACCAGGCACTGGACAGCAGCCTCCAAATGCTCAACTTCAAGGCCAGCAGGCTGCCATGTTTCCACAAGCCTATCAGAATGCCTGGGCTGCTCAACAAGCCTATCAGAATGCCTTGGCTGCTCATCATCAAGACTATCAGAATGCAGCGGCACCTCCTCAGCATACTCAGGCACCTCACTATGCTCAATCTACAAACTCATCTCGAGCCGCATCTCGAGTAGGACCGTCTAGTCAATCGCCTGCTCCTGCAAAGCCACGAAGCCCTACTAAGCCACTAGCTTTTTCCAAGTCACAAGGCAATATTAAGCCACCAGCTTCCTCTGGCGCCCCATCCTCTTCCAAGTCACAAGGCAATACTAAGCCACCAGCTTCTTCCAAGTCACAAGGCAATACTAAGCCACCAGCTTCCTCTGGAGCCCCATCCTCTTCTACGTCACTGGCCTTTCGTCAGCGTGCTGCCCCTTCAAAGCCTCAGCAGAATTCATCCTTGGCCGCGAGCCGAGACCTCGCCTGGCAAACCTTTCTTACACTCTGTGAACGGGGCCCGTCGCAAGATAATTATACCAAGGAAAGCTTAGCCGAGATAGGCATACAACTCACAGAATTCAACCTCGCGGACTTAACCTCTAGCGACCCTGGGCCGAGGTGGCTCGAGTATCGCCACCAAGATGTAATTGAAAAATTCGCCAAGACCTATGGCTTTCATGAGAGCAAGCGGATCCCGCAATTCGATGAAGAGTTTGACAACAGCTTATTCGGTTTTTTCACGGCCATTTACTACAAAACCTGTCTCGAACTAAGCGATACACATGATATCTTAGAGGACACGACAAATTTGATCACGCCTCTGAAAGCAAGTGGCTGGGAGCTACGCGGGTAAGTGACTGGCTCGCTTATCCTATCTACAGCTTCCCTTACTGATTCCCACATTTCGTAGGAACGACGAGAAGGCCAGATACGAGAACCCATATGACGACGACGACAGCTGGGGTTGCTCATTTATTTTGCAGCATAAGACTGGAGTTCCTCACCTTATTGCATTCCTAATAGATAACAACGACTTCATCAAAGATCGTCCCAACTGTAGCGAGGTCTTGACTATAGTCAAGATATGCGCAGTCAATCATCGCAACGAGAAGAACAATAAGCACAGCATTATCCCGGTCAGTCCATTCCCCCTCTCTCGGGCAGATAGGGACAGCTTCACTAACGGGGATGCTATAAAGGTTACAGTCATAGCCTACGCAGGTCCTAAGTTCCGCATCTCTCAAGGCTACGCCGACGGCAAAATGGGCAAGTTCATCATCCGCACGTCGTCGCTATACGATGAACGAGTATATGATAGAGGGAAGGCTCATATGAACATCCTTTGCTTGTTGCTCGCAAAGCCGATTGGCGACACGGCTTAGCCCGCTAGGACACCAAGTGAAAGAGGATAAATCAAGATGGGCATGAGTCCCATTCTTCTCATCGCAGTAGAGAGGATGGGCAGCTTGTGGCGCACGGAGAGGTTGCACGACGCCCCGATGGGAAGACGACCGGGGTGACACTGACTTTGATGACGAGGAACCAGTAGTTTTTCTGGTGGGAAATGAATCTATGCGAGGAACGAGAATGAGTTTTAATCTGAAATGTCAACAGGGAAGGGCTGTGGATAAGAAGTGAATTGGGCATGGGAGGATGGCCCTTATCTGGATGGCATTTTTTTCACTTTTATAATCAATGAACCACATGTCCTTGTGAATAGTCGTGCCCATGTGAATAATTTCTAGAACAGGCAATCTGTACGTGAGTGCAAGCAATATCATATATGCGGGTGAAAGCGTTTGGTTCTGCGCAGCTGAGTCAATAGAAATGGTGGTCAATGACTGAAAGCATCATTTAGACGCATCTAAATTATGCATCATTGCGTGCTTCCCCCCTTCCTCTATATAATGATGACCCGTCGCCCGCAATTCAAGGTCTACATTGGTCACCCACACGCGGTAAGAAACAGAAGAAGAGAGAAGAACAAAAAAACGTTTATACCTTTATTCGACAGCAGCCAAGCCTATGGGCCCTACATTACCTTGTGACCAAGCTTGAAGATCAGGCTGCAGCCAGAGAGCTTTCACGTCGCGGCAGCAGGTTAAACATACCCCACGCCGCTGCGAACTACTTACTCCGAGCGGGAGTTTCCCTCCCTCAATCAAGACTCTGACGGCGACCAACGTGTTTTGGTGCAGACCAAGGCAACTCTGGATCGGTTTGCGGCCGGGGCCATAATCCAGACAAGCGATTTAATAATCCGGACAAGCGTTAGTCCTAAAAATTCCGTTGCTGACGTACAGCGTAGTAAGCAAAGGGTTCGCAAAGCTGCTTCGAGAGGGTGCGTTCTGCTCGAGCTGGTTGCGTAGGTTGCTATAAGAGGCTATTATGAGAGGCTGTAATAGGAAGTGCTCTGCTCGAGGCTGCCTTCCTCAGCTGCGTAGGCTGCAAGAAGAGAGTGCGTTCTTCTCGAGCCGGCTGCGTACAGGTTGCTGTAAGAGGATACGTTCTATTTAAGGCTACCTTCCTCAGCTGTGAGAGTATATGTTCTGCTTTAGGCTGCCTTTCTCGACTATAAGATAAGAGGCTGATTATACTTAGGCTAGGCTCCTATCCGGGGGCGCCCTCTAGGGGCCCTGCTAGGGGCTTCCTGCTTTCCTTTTGCTGCCTTTCTTCTACTACTATAGGCAGGAACTTCTCCCTTTCCGACTTAAATACGGCAACGAGCTCTAAAGTCGGCTCGACTAATAGCTACTCTCCCTCAGTAATGATTTCTAGACTACCTAGCAATTGCTCCTCCTCGTTACCGTTACGCAACAATAAAACGTCTTATAAGAAGAGCAAATTTAGCAGCTACGCTCCTGCTCCTGCATACTGCATTGGTAAAGCTTCGCAGCAGCTTTGCGTAATAAAAAATAGCCTTGTATTAAATACGTACGCTCGATTGAAGCCTAATATAAGGAAAACAAACTTAACATCCATTTTATTTAATATAAAATTCCAAAAGAGGTTTCCGCTATCCATCTCCCTTAACCCTCTATCTCTTTACCCTCTTCCTCATTACCATAATCCAATATCTTCCTACTTTTCTTTCTTTCTTATTTAAAGGCGTATGATATTTTTCCTTATTCAACTTTTTCGTCTTACCTAACATTATTTCATTGATCCTGGTCGGCGTGACCTTCGTGGTTTTACTTTTACCGGCCTTTTCTATCTCTCTTGAGAATGCGTCGGGATTTGAAGGAGAAAAAAATGAATCTCTCTTGAGAAATTTCTCTTGTTTAAACATACATTTGTATCCCAATTGGTATCATGCCAAAACGGTGCTTCACTACGCCGAGGGTCTATTCTTCTCTTAGCAACACTCTTCGATGGGAGCAATGGCATAAGATTTGGGTATGGTTTTTTTTTGGTTACTCTTATTTCGTCAGTGGCATTTCTGTCGCGGATATAAATTTACGCAGCTAGGGAACAAGCACATACTACCACAGCTCCCCCATAGATAAGCCAGGAAGCGGCCAATTAGTAGTTGGGTCGGTGACGACCAGCGAATACTGGCTGTTGTATGTTTTTTTTTTTTAAAAAAAAAAATGGCAAGTGGTTTCCATTTGCCGTTTTTTGCGTCTTGACGCAGGGAACTAAGCAATTAATGTTGATTGGCTGGGATGTATCATGCGCTGCCTAGCAATGTTGAAAACTAGCGTAGATTATTGTGACAGCAAAAACGAATCCGTTAGCTGCTAGCTAACTATTGCACCTTATATCTGACAATTATCAATCAACATCAGTACTAGTGCACTGCGGCTAGCGTAGTGATGTGGTTACGTGTATTTGGTTTTCCATTTGCCGTCTTCGGGTTCTTGAAGCAGGGAACTTAACGACTAATGTTGATTGGTTGGGATATAATTTATGCTGCCTTAGCAATGTTGAAAACTGCCGTAAATCATCAATATTGACGGTTGCACTATGACTTGTCGTAAATAAATGTGGTTTATGTGTTATCATCATCTGCCGGTCCGGAGCTTCCTCTCCGTGGCTCAGGCTGAAAATCATGGCGTAATACAATGCGCCATGATGTTTTGGAGCTTCACAAAAGCTGTAATGAGAAGTTAGGTTTGCTGGAGCTTGGTTGTACATAATACTGTGCAGTATTCGTGCGCCACATGGAACGCCACAGACGTCTTTGCGACAATGACGCGTAAGTTTTAAGCACTACATTGAACATCCGCCGAACTGCGGGAAGCGACATGTTGCTCCGTAGCTGAGACCTTAGTAGTACTCCGCGCGTACGCAGATTGGCGGGGGAAGATGTGGGCGCGAGGGGTAGAAGTAATTGCTCATTATCCGAAGTTCTTCCGAGCTGTGAGAAGCCAATCGTAGGCACTGCTCCAGTAGCGCATGACCTAGGCTGGGGAGCAAAGTGTGAAGAGCTGCTTGTAGGGTACCGTTTTGTTACTGTATCGCCACAAACCCCCCCTCTAAAATGATGACACGACCCCGCAAATGTCGAGCTCCATGACGCCACACCACTTGCAAACGGGCCAATTGGTCCGTTGGTAGGAGAACCCTGAACCTCTTTTTTTCTGGTGTTTGACCATCCCTGAGGTACGTCATTTCTGAATCCGACATGCAATTCTGCCATGGGAGAGTTGTGAAAACCGGATTCTTAGAATGGGCAAAGCGGAAAGAAAGCTCCGTATTATTGAAACATCCAATGGATGACTTTTTTTTATATATTTTTTCGTTTGTATAAATAATCCAGCCAGCCCCTCTTCGGTTCGATGCTTGGAACGTTCCAAACCTTGAAAAAAGATTCTTTGAATTTTATTCTAATCTTGCCCAGACCTTGAAAGAACGTCTTGAATTCAACAGAAAGAAAGAATCATCCACGATGAAGCGAACATCTCCCGAGACCAACAACATCGACACATCCCAATCGCACTCCAAGCGCCGATGCACCGACACGAACGGACAGATGACGGGCATCAATTGCGCCAGCTTCAACATACCCCAGATGATGCTGGCGCAGGGTTACCAGGGCCACCTGACGCGAGAAGACGCCATGTCACACATGAGCCGACTCGAGAGCGACGGCCAGAGCCAGCCCTCCAACGTTTTTCCCGCAACCTGGGGGGGAAACAATCACATGTACGACGCCAGCCCGGCCTCGTTCCAGCCAGATCACTCCCTCGAGTTTGAGATTCAACGAGACATGGGCATGGTCTGGGGCGGTGGGCCGAGGAGCAGCATCAGCAGCATCAGCAGCGGTAGCAGCGGTGGTAGCAGCGTCGACTCGGTGCCAGCCACGCCCGAGCTGGCCATTAGCTCGACGCCGCTTCAAGCTCCGGTCTTTGACCCATCCTGGTGGCCCGAGGTGACAGCGATGGAGCAGCAGAACCTGTTTGGCTACGATCTCAGCCCAACGCAGACGCGACATGATGCTTTCGAGCCCCCCATTCCCGTGCAGCAAACGGCCAAGGAAGAAGTTGGGCAATTGGGCGACGAATTGCAGGCAAAAGCCCGACAGCAGGCATCCACCATTATGCTCGACTCTTTGCAAGCTATGTAACTGGCATATCCACTGGGAACTTTTTTTACTCCTTTTTTATTGATGGATTTTTTTTTATTGCGAGCCGAGAACTCAACTCCAGCTCAGACTTGTTTTTTTTTTCCTCTACCTTTTTTCGGGTTTCAGCATGGAGTTTTGGCTTACAGGAATGTAAAAGGGAAAAAAGAAATGATGGGAAAGAAGATTCTATGATACCCTAACGACTAGCCTTTTACATTTTATTAGAAGATAATTCATTTACCTGATTCTTCTTACAACCCGCATCATGTTTTTACCCGTCTTGAATGCTCTTTTTACTACTTTTTTTCTCGTCGTTGAGCCTGGGCCAAAAGGCTTCACAGGTGAGCCTTGAACCAAATGTGCCTATCTACTTAGCGCAAGCGTAGTCGCCACTTTCTTAATTCCTTGGTGGGATGGGATTTGCCGCCCCGCGCGCGCGTTGCCACTTGCTAAAAAAGAAAAGCTTGGAGCAGGCTTGTTCGGCATTTGGAAAAAAAAAAAGGGTCCTCAAACGTCCTGGGACCCTGGGTGGCGAGAATGTCAGAAACATCTCCGCCGCCAAAAGGACGACCCCAAATCTCCCGGTGACGAAAATGGGAAGATGAGCGTGATGACCTTTTTGAGAACCTTGGTTATGTCGGCAAAATAACAAGTGAAACTACATCCTATTATCAAACAGGATATATAGAGTAATAAATAGAAGATGTGTTTTGATAATAAATAAGATATATACAGTCACGAGAAGTTGGATGCAATTGCAGAAATGGTCGAATTAAAATTAAGAAAAAGACAAGTTACGAGAATCCTTCTCCCCCCCCCGGCATCACATTAGCATGTAGCTATCTCTGGCCGTTCGCGGCATCATCCTGCTTCTTCAGAAACCAGGCCATCTCCATGACCGCTAGAAGTTGGGCGTCGTTTCTGTTCCCCATTCTTGAAGGGGCCGAAGGTAGTGAATTCAAGGAACGAATTGGCCTTCGAGCCCAGGTCCTTCCCCTGAACCCATCTCACATAATCATCGTCAAACTCCGTAAAAGTGACCCAAGCCTCGTCCCTGTCTTGGGACGTGATGCATCGGCTATAAATATCAGCAGGTGAAACTTTTCAACATGCGCGTCAGCGTCAGTCATGGATCATCACTCACAAGTGCTTGTCTTTCCCCCCGGCTTAAGCTTCTTTAGGGGCGGCTTTGACGCGATCCAGGCCGCCATTTCCGCGCTCTCTTGTTTAGTATGCGCGGGTCTAGCGACCCGCGCTGCTCCCTCCGGCTCTTCTTAGCTTCGATGATAGTGATAATGGACTTATTGTCGCTGATCTCGCAAGACCCGTCGATCCGGGCCTCAAAGGCCCATGTCTTGGGTACTTGCTCTTTTTTCTTCTCGCTATATCTCGTCAAGCCTACCCCCGGGATGCGGAAGGGTTGCTGGGACAATGTCCAGTCGCACTTCGGGATATGTGGAGGGTCCACTATAGCGGTGAGAAACGACCAGACGAACACAAGGGGGGTTTGCTCGTTGAATACATCTTTACCCCCAGCACAATATGTCTTGTCCTTGTGTTCGTCATTGGGGTCTTCATGGTCGTCTTCGTCACCCTCTCCATCATCTTCGTCGCCCTGCCCGTCGTCTTCATTCCCCTCTTCGTCGCCTCCCTCTTCATCGTCGTCCATATCCATGGGAATTGAAAACTCAAACCCACCTCCAACGGCTTGATCCAGGTCCCGAGGTCTTGACCGGAGCTGAGGAGGAGAGTAGGTCGGGTCGGTATTAGTTGGCCCTGTCCCGTTCATTTCCGACAGAAGTCGAAAGGAGGGATGAACGTCCATGTAGGCACCATTGTGGAAGGTTTCCAAAGAATAATGGAATTTATCCATGTATGTTTATGAAGATTGGAAGAAGGCCACGGGAGGCCACGCCGGTCTTATATAGACTATGATGATGACACTTGATGGTTGTTGAAAACTTTAATCTGCTAAGTTTTGTTCGGTCTGACTGATTGTTATTTGAGTTTAAAAGCCATTTGGGTATATATGGTTCGATT
Source organism: Trichothecium sympodiale (assembly GCA_003012115.1). Taxonomy (NCBI): domain Eukaryota; kingdom Fungi; phylum Ascomycota; class Sordariomycetes; order Hypocreales; genus Trichothecium; species Trichothecium sympodiale. Next base: position 32,159 of record PXOB01000142.1, read on the forward strand.
GTATTGCGAGGCTGAAGCCTCGGGATTGTGTTTGAAGAAGACTGGGCTTAATGGTTTTGCGCTTACTGTCTCGGGACTCGAAAGAAAAAAAAATGAATCCATGTATGTTTTCCAGGCCGTGTCATCCTTGTCGCTGTCGATGATGCTTTGTGCTTGCATCAGATACTTGTCAGGCACAAAATCCTCCCCATTGCTTCTCGTCGCGGACCGACTTAGTGGGGTTAAGGTGGCGGAGGAGGGGGTTTTGGCTGTGGCAGGTATTGGCTGTGGCAGGTTTTGGCGGCAGCGGAGGTGATGTTGGCTTTGGCGGCGGAGGAGGCGGAGGAGGAGGGGGAAGAAGAAGAGCGGGAGCGGGATAAACACTGGGGCCACGAAGGTCACACCGACCAGGATCAATGAATAACGTAAGGTAAGATGGAAATATTTAATAGAAACAATAGGACCAGGAAGGCCACACCGACCAGGATCGATGAATAGTATTAGGTAAGATGAAAATGTTGAATAGAAACAGTAGGACCACATGATTACTAGACCCGTTGCGAGGATTGTGGGTGTATTATAGTAAACCCGTCGTATATCTTGATAAGATAATTTTAACCAGCAACAATAGAGAGTATTCGGAGAGATATCGTACAAAAGGCATCGGCATAATTCTAGACAATGAAATACAGACAATTGTCAATTGCCAGACAATACATACATTACTCGACAATCATTTTGTTAATATATAAAAATCCTGAATGAAGTCACGTGTGTGTGTGCACAGACCACCACACGATGACCTTGCATTGTTTGTTGTGCCAAACCCAAACCTAATAGCTATTAGCTTCATCATCATCAAGCTTCATCATCATCAATCATCATCATCATCAATCATCAACATCATCAACATCATCACCTTGTTCAACAGATCCTCTGACTTTTTACATTCTTCGTTGGTCAACAATATCGGTTTCAAGATGGATGCCACACTCCTCAAACCCCTTCCCGCAAACAGAAAAGCCTGGAGGCAAAGGCCTTTGGGGTAGAGAAGAACAAGATCTCACTGCAAGAAGATGTGGGCTCTGCGTCAAAATTCAGCGACAAACACTACATCATGCTGAGAGCTCTATGGCTCACACCCACTGCCGTAACCGCCAACACTAAAGTGTGGGAAGCTTTCATTCCCAAACAGTACCTTGACGAGGCGAAAGTGTTTACGAGCGGCCTGAGGGCAAAGGATGCATGAAAAATCTATATGGGAAAATGCCATGAGAACCTGCCAACCTTCCGCAAGGGAGGACATTATAGAGTGGGAAGCTTTTTTACATCCCTACGACTCATCTCAGAGATGAATGGGGACGGACGATCTACTGATATCCCCCATTATTCCTCCCCCCCCACCAAACTCCGATCGAGGCCAGACAAGAAGCCAGATCAAGAGACTGAGCTCGTCAGAGATGGGTTTCCGTCTTCGGTACCTAGCAGCCTCGAGGAAGACGGGGACAACAACGATGGGAACAACCGCAGCGATGCGACTTGTAAGCCTCCAACACCTCCATCCAAGGACCAATTTAACGAGCAGACGCCGCTCATTTTCTTGTGGTCGTTCCTCTCCAGTGCCACTGACCATTATGCCACCCTTCAAGCAGAGCGGACACTATCGCAGAGACCGTTTCGTATCCTCTTGCCGTGTCGTATTACGCAAGCGGGCTAGTCATGGACAGAATATTCCGACACAATATGCACATACATATGCGGTCAAATAAGGTCGGTGTATTTTGGTACCGAGTTGGCGGGGTATCGCCTGGAGACTCTCTAGTGAGCGCTGGAGGATCGATTTCATTTTAAATGTCTTTTGAGTTGTGTTCGGTCTGAATAATGTTATTTGAATTTGAAAGCCATTTGGGTATATATGGCTCGATTGTGTATTACGAGGCTGAAAAGTCTGATATTGTTTTTTGAAAAGACTAGGCCTCTTGACTTTTCGCTGACTGCGTCGGGATTCGGGAAAAAAAAAGAAACAAATTTTAAATGTCTTTTGTCCAAACGAGAGGGCTTCCCTTCCACATGCACCAGGCAAGGCTCAAGCACTCGTGGACCGCAGGTTCGAGTTCCGGCATGCATGCCTTGTACATCTCGTGTATTTGAACAAGGAAGCAGCTCGTATAGGAGTCGACGAAGCCCCATTGTACAATCTCGAATCGCGGCGGCCTCCCTTGCATCCCCTCTGCGTGCGGCCAGGCAATCACCTCGAACCCCATGGACTCGAGGCCCTTGACGGACGCTTCGATGACGCGCTGGGCGTGTCCGGATTTATGCCGATATTTCAGACTTACGCCAAAGTGGAGGGTAGTGGTTATTCTTGGCCGCCTGACGCCCTGTGACCCCGAATACGTCGCCTCGATCTTCCTGATGATCTTCAAGAGCTTGTTAACGTTGCCTTTGGGTTTCACGAGGTCCTCCCCTTCAAGGTACAAGCGCACGCGCTTCTTGAAAAGCTCCGGGTCCTCATTCTTCCGCAATTGACAGATGTCGCAGGTGCATGTGAAGCCCCATTGGCTGAGCTGTCGCTGATGATCATGGTACGAGCTCGTCTCGTCTTCGCGCACGTAGGGGACGAGAAGCTCCGTCCCTGCCTCGAGCGGCCTCATGGCCCGCAGCACGAGCATGTTTCCGAAAAAGGAGAGCTTGCAGTTGCCGAAACAGTCGTGGTTGATGTAGGATGCCAAGATCCAGAGACCACCACTGTTGGGAAACAACTTGCCCGAGTCCGCGGCATCATCATCGCTTTCGGCGCAACCGATGGCGTTTAATGACATGATTCTCTCTACTAAGAACCTGCACATGCACGTCATGTCAGCAATCTCCCTCTTGTCCAAACATCGTGCAGCCGGAACCCGCCGCCTTAAGGGGAGGGGGGGTAAGTGAGAAGCTTCTTACGCATCAACCACAGGCATCCCATCGCACGCAGCCTCGGGAGCCCTTGGATAACCCCCGTCGCACAAATCAAAGAACTCTTTACCCTGCTTGGGGTTGTGGTACACCTTCTGTATCAGCTTCGTAAGGAGCGACTGACGCTTGAGAAAGGTCATCATGCCCGTGTCCGAGTTGATGAACGAGCTTCCTCGTGGGTCCTCAAAGTCGGCGACAGGAGCCTGGACGTACTCAAATGCCTTCTCACACAAAATGAGATCGCTAGCCCCGACGTTCTCGGTGAGGAACAGTCCGCGGCGGCCCCGCCCAGGAGACGGACGAACCTCGACCTTGTCTTTCCACGTGGCGCCGCTCACAAAGGGACCGTGCTTCTGAACCATATCTCTCATGGAATGAAAATCGTAAGTACCCGATATTTGCTCCTGGATCCTGGCTTCTAGCCTAGTCCAAAGCTTGTCAAGTTTGGGTTGCTTCAGGTTTTCCTTTTTGATCTCCTTTAGCGCTTTCAGGCTCGTGTAGAAATCGCCCTCCTCATAGGAAAGGGTGGCTTTCGACATGAGGAAGACATATTTTTCGAGCGCTGGGTTGTTTTCAATGACCTTGAGATCGCGTCGGGCTGCTTCGAAGCGGCCCAGCTCTCTGTTGATTATGGCGTGGTTCATGTAACATGCCGCCATGTCTCTATCGTTAAGCGGGAGTCGCATAGTGACGCTGCACCTGATGAACAAGGGTCTTTAGCTGGAGCTCTTGATGACAGATTGAGAGATAAATATTCCCGTGGGATGACGGGCTTCCAAAGACTTACTCTCGCAAAGTCCTGGCCCAATAATCCCTTGTTCTCTGGTTGGAAGGAGTCGTTCCCCCTATGAATTTTTCCTGTGGCAATCGTTGCCATCTAGTAGGGGCTCGCTCGTCGAGATCCTCAAACCAAACAACATCGCTAATGTGCTCGATGAGGATGTAGTAACTGCCATCCGACATGCTCCTCACAAACGGCTCCTTGATGACGAAAACACGGTTGATGGGTACAAGTGTCTTGGCCGACATGTCGTCTTCGTCCAAGTGGAAGCCTAGGCAGACAAGTATGGAATTACCCTTCAGATCCTCGGCACAGGTGTAGACTTGACTGCGGCGTACTGCATCTACCATCGCGCGTACCATCAACATCTTGCCTCTGTGGTGCGTTTCGAGCCTCAGCTCGGCAATTGTCGTATTCTCCAGCTCGTCGCAGGATTTCGTGCATGGAGGGTAGGGATCTGTGATGAAATAGCGCCCAGTATCCTCACCGCTCATGCTTCCATTCTTGACTACCTCGGCCAAGTCCTCCTTTAGACGAGCCGCAATTAGATGGCCCTGACATGGTGCTGCATCCTCGATCAGTGGCGGCACCTGCGATAGGTCTGTCATGTCCATGATTGAAGGTATGTGTCTTGGAATGCAATCTGAGAGAGGGGGAGAGAGAGGGTCTTTGATTTGGTCTAGCAAATCCACTACCGGTGATGGCCAAGTTGGACTGAATTGGAAATCGAATGGATTCCGAATCGACATAGGACGAGTATGCAACCAAGATAGCGATAAGGATGCGGGGAGGCGCACAGGATATGTCCGGAGTAGGGATAAATAAGTTGATAAAAGTAGAGCAAGCACATGTGACAAAATCTACACCTACCCAACCATCTACCCATCGAAGCGCTCCTGCCCAAAAAGTGGCTTGCATGAGTACCCTGCGGTACGTATGCAGCAAAGTGCAGCCCGTAAAATCCATACAACGTCTGAAAGCCAATTGACCCCCCCGCCTCGACGCAGCATCATCCAGCTTTCCTATTGGCTTTTTTCGCAACCGCGCTGGATATCGGTCCGGCACCATGGCGGTTATGCATCGCCGGGCTGTGTGAATGTAACCATAAATTGCACATCAGGCAGACCGCCAAGTACCCCGATTCGATGATGCCTTGCAGGCGCTGGATCGCCACACTTGGCGAGAAGCGACTAGGTAGGGTAGGTTGTCATCAATTTTCTTTCTGGGCAAGGATCCTACATTGTTGTGGCGACATTGCAACGGCTGACTTGTTAATAATGCAGGTAAGATTTGTTGGTGACCCAACATGCCGCGATAAAGCAAGGTTGACAGGGGAAGTTTTGGTACAGGGAAAAAAAAAAGGTAAATGGCCAACATGCCTTGCCGCAGAAGAGTACGGCACCTACTTTGGCCTGCGAAAAGTCCTTGATTTTTTCCATCGAGATTGAGGAGCGGCGGGGGATTGACCTTTTTCAAGCTGACATTGTTTCTGACATGTTACTTTTTTCTTGCTGCAACCCACGGCCAGTTGACTGGGGGACCTTGTCAAAGACCTCGAGCAATCCAATCAGCCCAGGCATCCACGTCGCCTTGCAGCCCGTATTTAACGCCAGTGGCAATATTATCATGTAATCTGTAACCCGTTGGTCTACATAGAGTTCAATGCGAGCGTGGGGTCAAAAGGCGCTGAACTTTTGCAAACCGCCTTGGCGCCCAGCTGTCAAGGAGAGGGGATAAGCACCCCGGTTTCAAAGGCCCTCGGCTCCGAAGGATCCATTCAGATGTGAATTAGCTTTACAGCAAGTCTGTCTCTTGTCTACAGATCACAAGGTGGATCTGTCCAACAATGAAAGATTACCATTTCTCATGCTGAGATGTCGAGATTGGACGTAAATTCATTTCAATCGACTTTACAGCGATTGGGAGCTTAGCTTCGTTCATCAACCCATTATCGCTTAACGGGCGCAGGATGTTAATTATATACAGAATATCGAATGTAAAACTAGACAGTCATTACACATATACATTTTGTATTTATCAACGAGTATCATGACTGTGGTATGTGTTGGCGTAACATAGGGTAGGTAGCCAGTCAATCTCGACCGGAGAATCAATCCACTTGACTGACATCATCGATTTCCCAAGATTCTACACTCGTCTACACGTCCGTAAATCCATCATCAAACGACTGTAAACCATAAAATATGCCGATTCGAACATTCTTAGCAGGCTCCAGGGTGCCAAGCCCTTCCGTCTTCAGGTACTTGAATCGTCAGAGATGTCGCCCATCGCCAAACTTCACGACACGACGTCATGGCTCGTCTTCGCCTCGAGCAAACAACCCGACCTCGGCGAAGCAAGACGAGCATAAGACTCCGTCTCGAGCGCTGCAAGCGGCGGGCACCACGTCTGAGAAGAATGGCACGAAAACGGTGTCCCAGGCCGACGACGAGCTTAGGGCGAGGTTGGAAGACATGTCGGGCGAGGGGGGTGCGGCGGGCATAGAATACGAGCAGGGTCAGTCGAATGGGCTAAAACGGGAGGTTAAACGCAACATGTTTAGGATTATTTGATTGGCGAGAATGCGGCGTTCGTCTCCAAGGCGTATGTTGCCTCTAATCAGAGCTTCATTCTATCGTGGGCGGATTCGGCACCGGCATCGTCATCTAGCAAAGTCTGGGCTAGTAGGAACTGGGTAACAATCGGACTTTGCGGACGTAAACTTGGCTTAGGGGCGCCAACCCCGCCTTCCACCAACTCGTCTGACATCGACTTTACTTTCTGCTCCCGCTCAACTCATCACCTTGATCGCGATAAAAACTTTATTCGCAATGGCGTCTCAAAACCAACCGATACCAATCATTGTCTGCGGCCAGAGCGAACAGATCGGCTCTGGCGTCATTGCCGGGCTCGAAGGCGACTACGAAGGTTAGATAAAACCCCGATATCCACGCAAATCAACAAACACGAATTTGATTGACCTGGCGTTGAAAAAAAAAAAAAAAATAGTCGTGCACTTCTGCCTCACCCCCGAAGCCTGCATCTCCGAGATACCCTCCGTCCTCAGGGGACAAATCCCCAGCTCGCCCAGCAGCTCGCTCGGGACGGCAAACGTTTCGCGGCGGCCCGTCGCGGTGGTCCTGGGAGGTGGCTACGCGGAGTCCTTTGACGAGGTTCGCGACGGCGTCGAGGCGGCCTTCGACTCCTCTGGGACGAGCAGCGGCGTCGCGTGGCTGAGGCACGACGGGAGCAGACCTGCGCCGCCGCTGGGCCCCGAGTACGGCAAGGCCATGGTGCAGCGGGTCAAGGACGTGCTGAAGGATCTCGAAAAGGGCGGCTTGCTTGGGATTGCCGAGAGCCGTGTGTACTGGTATTGAGTTTTTTTCTTCGAGGTCTAGGGCTTTTTTATATATACTTTTGCGGGATGGGTTGGTGGATTTCTCGAGATGGGGGGGGATGTTGGAGTTTAGTTCTTTGCGCTGGTTGTGTGTGACGGCGTTTTTAGAACAAAAGAACTTTCAACATGACACTATATACCTTGCAGTTTTTGAAACCAAGATTGCTGGCGACGCGAACGACTGGCTGCGAAGCATACTTGTACTTTGTCCTGACGACCAGCGAGCCCGAGCTTTTAAGCAATGGCATCGAAGACTTTACCATGGAACAGCCCTCGCAGCTGGCTAGCCATGGACAGAATATCGCGACCCAATACGCAAGCAAATCCACGGCCATATAAGGCCGGTGTATTTTAGTACCGAGTGGGCTGGCTAGTAACAAAAGACTGATGCAAACGAGCGAATCTTACAACTTGCGCATCTCATCAGTCCAGGGTCTGGAGTCAACCCAAATCTTGGATAGCTTCTCCACCCCCTCCATTGATCGTGGGGTTGCGGGGGGGAGGGGGGGGGGGGGGGAGAAAATGCCCCATCTACTAGCACTTAGTACACTGCCTATTTATTCCGGTAGATGATCACCGATGGCATGAGCTTAGATATGGGAGGGGGATTCACTCATAGTAGGTATCAAACCGACGCATCGATATTATTCAAGCATTGTAACTTATCCGATTTGCCCCTGACTGTCTGTGTATATGAGATTGATCGTGTCCAAGCCAGGATGTCTATCAAAATTTGTCAAGAATCAGTTGCGAACCAGGCTATGAGCGAAAAGTGGTGTGAAAAAAAATGTGTAAGATGGCATCTCCTAAGTTTGATGTGCAAAATTGGCTTGCTTGGCTGCATCCGTTGTGCCCCGTCCTTGCTCCTTTCTCCTCCTGACTTGCTCTTGCTGCTGCTGCTGCTGCTGCTGCTGGGGGGCGGTTACAAATCCTCATCATCGCCGCCAGACCATTCCATGTACCTGTCCGATCTCTGGAAACGGAGATCGAACCCTTCCCTGGAAAGCCGCAACCTCATGATCAACCCCACGGCCCCCTCCTCGTCCGTTGTCAGCTTGTCCTTGGCCCAGTCACGGTCCGACTCGTCCTGGCCCCGCAGCCGAGCCAGGCCAAAGTCGATCATGAAGACCACATAGCCGCTATCCGCATCACCTTGCACAATGAAGCTGGCTGGCCGAACATCTCGGTTGAGGACGCCGTGGTCCCCTATGTTCTGCACGATGCCGACGGCTTGGTCGACGATGCCCTGCTACTCGGACCGAGGGGCGACCTCTTGAACCTTGGATAGGGAAAAGCCGTCAATGTACTGGAGCAAAATGCCGTTGATGTGAAGCAGTTCCACTGCATATGCGTCATCGACGCCAGAGTTTGGGGGTGAGAGGGCGAAGCGTACGGCTGCTATGAGACGAGGAATCAATTTTCCCTGGATATCACCAAGAGTATCGTAGACGGCAGTCTCGGCATTGAAGAGTCGGAGGGCTTGGTCGACGAGAAACGCCTCGTCTTGGCCAGCGTCCCAAGTCTCGCCCGTTTCCTTCAATAAGTTAGGTATCGTGTGGAGATTGTGAAGTAATTGCTGCGCCGCGCCTGTCCGAACGGCTTCGATGTAGGCTTCCTCGACATCCCTCGTCCATGGCGCAACTCCCTTATCGTCCCGGAGCTGGTCCGAGAAGCGCCTGTCGTAGAGCTTCAGAAACACCGGTTCATCTGGGAGTCCTTCCCCCAAAAGGTCCACGACCATGCAGCAGGAGAGGGTGCGGGGATGATGGAGCTGCCGAATTCGGGCCCGAATCACTGGTGATGTGATGATGGTGCTTTCGCCATGTCCAGGGACGACGCTCAAGGTCAAAACCTGATCGACTTGATAATCCTCAAATGGCGAGCGGGAGTCCATTCCTCTATCGGCTGCAGGGAATCAAAGGATCAGAATACGTGCGCGGTGTCGTTGTTGTTGGATAAATGTGACCTGCTAGCAAACGCGAGACTGTGAGCATCTGCGGAACGAGGAAGGGCACGAGGAGGGTCACCTGTGCTGGCTAGATGAGTGCAATGGCCAAAGTGCGTGTCGAAAAACGTTTAGCTGCTGCTCACACGAAGTCGACAACTAGAAAATAGAGCGAAAAAAAGAAGAAGAAGAATAACAATAATAATAATAAAAGGCCAGGTGTGAGTTGTATCTTAGTCAGCTTCCACAACGGTTGGGGGTTCAAGATGTGATTCAGTTACCTGTGTAACACAACCTACGACGTCGAACAATAGGTGCCATGTTAGCGAATCAGGTGCAGTCAGTTGTGAGAGGAAGGTCCTACTGCCCCTTTTGTTTGACCTTGAAGAGCCCATCTTTCGAGGATAAAAATGCGGCCTGGCTTGGCCTCTACTCCAAAGAGGAAAACAGAATGATTATCACTTGGCTGAAGACCATGAACCTACATAGTTATAACAAGACTATATACATCAGCATATTCAAGCATCACACTGCTTTAATTTGTATTCGACACTTTGTTCCTCTACACCGTTTTCTTTATCCCTTGTCGCCATGGCCAGTTATCTCTGCTGATGCTACTAGTGCTGCCTTCCTGCTGCTACTGCTGCTACCTTCCTCCACTACTAGTATAGGCAGGAGCTCCTTCCTAGTTTAACCTTGCATTAGTATATAATTAGAAGGAACTACCCCTTTTCAACTTGTATATAATAGCAAGATATCCACCAAACCACCAGAATAAGCCCAAATTCAATAACCATTGTACTTCACTTGCCAAGAGCGCTCTGGGCATCAGAAACCACGACGGAAAACGACGGCTCGGCGATGTAGGTATGATTCCAAACTGTTTTCGCGCCCTCCAGTATTTTGACCAAGAATTCCCCTGAGGATGTCCGCATGAGTTTCATGCTCCAATCGCCTCCGGTGGTGGATTTGCAGTCGCCGTGTACATGATGCCATTGTCCACAGGGACCCCAATATGCAGTCATTCTTTTGGCCTTCAGATTGCATACATATTTGGAAACGGTCTTTTGCTTTCCCTTGGCCTACTCAAGTGAATTAGCGCCGGCTCCGAATGACAGTGCTTAACTCAAAAAGATTGCAAAGTAGCAGTAAAGGAAGGCAGTAGGGGAAGGCAGCAGCTCTCGGGGCCGAAGAAAGCTGCCTCGAGTGGAAAATGTCCTGTAGCAGCTTTGCGAACCGTTTGCTTAGCACCATGTACGTCAGCAACGGAATTCTATTTTCTACCTGGAAATCGGAGAAACCATTTACTGACCAAGTTCTACCGTTTTCCTCAAGTCCAATGTACACTCTCTATCATTGTGCAACGTGTTGACAGACATCGTAAAACAAATCAGCCACCGAAAACGACACCATATGGAATCTTGGAACGCGGTGCTGCTTCAACCGAATCCAGACTTGTTCATGTACCGCATCCCATATGGTTTTGCACCCATCAAACGAACCTTGGCTAAGTCGATGTGCAATTAGCGCCATTGTCGTCAAGATCTCGAAGAGTTTCGACGCGTAATGTCATAACCACTCCATTTCGAGATGAAGAATTGTCCCTATTATATAGTATACGATGATACCAAGGCAGGTTAGCCAGTGCTCGGGAAATGAATGATGAAGGGGAAAAGTCCTTCTAAACAAAGTAAGCAATATTGCAAAAGCAGAAGAACATGTGTAGCTACCGCAGGGATTTAGCACGCGAGGAGAAACAGTGCAATCTTGATTGGACCTGACAGTTGGCCACGTTGAAGACATTAGAGCACTCGGCCTAGGAGAGAACAATAGACCAAATAGAGAAACAGCAAGGTTTATTCCCCAAATTGTTAGTCGTTTCCTCGAAGAGTGTCGCGGAAGTTGGCTCCTTGGACCCTGGATGCTAGGTAGATACATTGACTTGGCAAAAAGAAAAAGAAAAAAAAAGAAAATGAAGAAACGTGCCTTCCAGTGGCAGTAAATTGATGAGGATGATATGGTACTCTCTCTGAGGTGAATATATGGGTGAATATATGGGTGAATATATGGGTAAATATATGGATGAATATATGGGTGAATATGGTCTGGGCTCAGGTTTTATAGCGGGGTTGCTGAGAATGTTTCTAAACCACACACGTTTGGTACAGGCGGAGCATGGTTTTCTTACAAGACCATCTCTCACCATCGTCACCAGCCATACCCCATTATTCACTGCATTGAAATGGCCCAACGCCGACAATGGAAATCATCCATCTGATCATGTTTTGTAGCATCCAGTCAAGGTGTCACTATCAGCAATTCCCACAAGCATCTGATTATCAAATGCCCCCAAGCCTCCATCATTAGACGATAAACTTGATTTCTATGCGTAACCCCGCCGCCAAAACACGGCCGCCAACCGGATCTTGGCCTCGCGCTTAAGCGCCAGATACTCGTCCCTCGTCCTCGAAGCGGCATCCCGGTTCTCGGCCGCCCTCCTAGCCAGGTAGGCCAGGCACTCGTCGACGGCACCCCAGGTGGAACACTTGTACACGCTGGGGACCTGCCCGTCGACGCCCGGCAGCCGCAGCAGCTCGAGGCTCACCCTGTCAGCCATGCCGTGCAGCTGGGCGAAGGCGACGGGCACAGTCGGCAGGCCGTCGCGCAGCCTCTGCTGGTGGAGGCGGTTGGCGGCCGCGATGCTGCCCATGTTGTGCCCTGCCAGTATGAGCCGGACGGACGGGAAGGGGAGCGCGCCACCAAAGTCGGTCTGCTGCGTCAGGATGGCCCGGGCGAGGTCGTCGTAGGCCCGGTCCGTGTCGTCCTTTGTGTCGTGGATGAGCGCCCGCCTGTCGGTGGCCATGTACGCGCCGCGGACGAGCTTGAGGCCCAGCGTGAAGCCTTCCTCGTGCGCGGCCGCCATGTCGTCGCGCAGCGCGTTGGGCGTGCTCTTCAGGTAGGCTTGGTGCGTGGTGTAGACGACGGCGTGGCTGCCGCCCTTGGTGTTGCGGTTGAAGCGCCGCATGAGGTCCAGGGCAGTGCGCGCGATGCCTTTTTGAAAGTGCTGCGATTCGGCGTCTACCAGGATTTGCGCGCCGCGTGCAGCGCAGAGGGCGCAGATTTCGTCGAGGGCCGACATTAGCTGCTGCGGTGGGAGGTTGCCTGCCGCAAACTCTTGCGTTGCCAGCGGGCCGGCTCCGGTAAGTCTGTGTTTATTGTCGTTTTCATTGTCAGTCTCATCTCATCTCATATATGGAAATGGGAAATGTACACTCATCATCATCAGCAGGTGTGGAAAGTGCACTTACTTTACTGCTAGCTGGTCTCCTTCTCCAAGCATCCGCACCGTCTCGACCGTTCCTTGACGCCACGCCTCGATGCTAGGACACATGTCACTCGCCGCCTTGCCCTCGTTCGACGCCACGCCGAACCCGTTGGCCGTCTCCGTCTTGTCGTCAAACGTCGTTTCCTTCGCGTACGTGAGAATGGTGCCCTTGAAGCCCAGCTGTCTCATCTCCCTCATCGTCCTCTTGACCTCGGCCTCGTCCTCTCCGGAGCAGAACTGGCGGTAGAGCACTTGCTTGAGCACCCATCGCAGCGGCCTGTTCCGGTTGACGTCCAGCAAGAAGGAATTGCCCGGGCGGCAGAGGATGTTCAGGAACGATATCGAGGGCGTCAAGAGGTACGGCTTCGAGCAGACGAAGCTGATGAGCATGGACCGGGCCAGGGCGGTCGGGGATAGCTTGGAGAGTGGACGGGGCTGTTCCTTTGCATCGTGGACATTTGGAACGTTGATCAGCCTCGTCGTCGCTACGCCTCGGATTGTCGGATTCTTGGTCGAATAGGACAATGAACGGTAGCCCAGGACTACCGGTGATTTGAGCCGCATGTGAACTGCAATTTCCTTTACGTATTGATTGTTGATTATACAGCAGCTCTCTCACGCATAAATTTGTTGCAGCATGGCCCGTTTAGATGATGCTCAGAGTATAATCAAGTTTTACCCTTTTTAGTACCTGCTGGCTCTCTCACTTTCCTCCCTGGGAAACCGGGAGCTAGGCCGACACATGACATTGTACGCTTGGGATTGGGTTTGACGCGGGGAGCCGCGAGAACAACGGTCGGCCCCCCGAAGCTTGGGTTAAACGAGGCGGCCATGTCGGGTTGCGTTTTGGCCATCAGGCGCTCATCGTTTGATCCGGTGATAATCCCGGTACGTAATTGATAGGTACGAACCGTAAGCAGGGGTCGGTCTATATCGACTTGCAGTACGGAGTAGAGTGAATGCATCATACAGGGATTGGTTATGCAGGGTGCGTTATCTACGATTAATATGATGTGAAGGAGATGTCGTAATTGAATACGTGGAATATGTAAACGAGCTCTAATAACTGGTAAAGTATAGCTGCGATGGGGTGAATCAACCGGTTACTCGAAAGGGGCTCAGTTCTTTCAGCACGTCAGATGGTGTGTTTTCCTTCAAGTCAAGAGCCAACAGAGGACATATCATAACTATCGTCCTAGAGCTGATGGACATGGATTCTATAACCGATGCAAGTAATCTTGCACTCATAACATCACGCGCGTCACATTTAGTTCTCATAATTCGAGATGCGTTTGATCCCCGCAAAGACCCTGGTTCAGGCAGTTGGATAGGGGCACACCTTGCAGGACCGGTGACAGATGCAGATGCTTATCAAGTGGCCAAACATGCCAAAACGTCATGTATTAAACTTCGAGGGGCTTATCGATGATGCCCAGACAAAGACTCGAATGTGGGGCACGAACATCGGGAGGCCTTCCGTCTCGGACACCCTCCCGGTCAACCAACACCACCTACCTATCACTCCCTTTTTCAGGATGGGGTTGAAACTGCAAATTACCGGAGCATCAACGGCTGGAAACAACCGAAAACCGTATCATATGTGTACATGTGACCAGAAAATCTGTATACGGCTCATGCTGTGAAAAGAGAGAACAAATTCCTGTTACCAAATACCATGCTCTATAATGGTGTGCTGCATCCACTCGGTATCGCTAGAACCAATCGAGTCAACCAAGTCCATCATCTGCTCAGTCGTTATCCCATTCTCCCACTCCCCGTCGTCAAACACGGTCGACAGCGAAGACGAAAATCGATTGTCCCCATCCAGCGATGTCATCATGGGCATGTTGTCGCCACCCGGGACGCTGACATGATCGCCTCTCTGCTCCTGCTGCTGCTGATGCTCCTCCTCCTCGGGTGGTTGTGGTGGTGGCGGCTGCAGCGCGTCGTCCCCCCACGGAAACCCGCTCAGGATATTGTCCAGCTGCTTGAGCTCAAACAGACGCAGCTTGGCCACCATGTTCTTGCTGCGGACAAAGTCGTCAAACAAGTCGTAGGCCTTGTCGAGCCACGCGCGTGAGTTTTCCCCCAGCTTGCTGTCGATGACGGGCGCGATGATGAGGTTGACCGTCGAGACGAAGAGGGATTCCAGATCGTGGGGGAGAAACTTTTCTACAGTCACCAAGAAAAAAGACATTAGCCACACTAAAAAAGAAGGGGCAGTTGGAGTTTCATTCCAAACGTACCGAGCAGGCCCTGTTGTTGCAGGCAGTCGAGGATGCTCATCATTTTTTGCGACGAGCCTACGCATAGCTTCATCAGGTTGTCTACGCTGGCGGAAGAGCCTATCTCGCCAATGTCGACGTTGGGCGATTCGAACAAGATTTTCAGAAAGCACAGGAACAAGGGCCGCGTCGAGAGGACGATGCACTAGAGAGAGAAGAGCAAGATTAGCATAGACGGTATCGGGGTTGATGTGTGACCAGAAACATGCCTGGTGGTAGAGTAGGTGAAGGTACGCAGCTATCCGCGAAATCCCGCGGAGACCAGACTTTTCCAGTGGGAGCGGGAACGTCTCATCGAGTTCGTTGGCGACCATGGCCAGACCTGCCAAGACGTTTTTGGTGATTTCTAAAAAGTTTTCGTTGAGGCGACCGTCGCACCCATACACCTCTGCGAAAGGGGGTATTCTATTAGCCATACATTTTTCTCTCTCTGTCGTCTGAAACTTGCTGATTTACTCACCTCTATTGATCCTCGCTATCGACCGACACAGCTTGACCTGCATGCGTAGAGCCGTCAACCGCTGCGAGCACCCTTGGTACGTCGGCGTATCGGCTTGCACGTCCTCGTCCTGGATGGCCTGCGGGAGGCCCATGAGCGAGGTCATCTCCCGATCCATGACATAGACTGTCCACCAGATCTTGAGGGTCCGCTGGACGCGCTCCTTGTCAAATAGCCAGACGGGCATGCTCGTGTGCATGCCATTTGCCAGCGCTAGCCTAGTAGCCTGACCAATCTGCAAACATCTCCATCAGCCCCCTTTTTAAAGATTATATAGAAAGCTTTTTTAGGCCGGAAAAAACTCACAAAGTTGTAAGCGCAAGACCTGTGGTCCAAGCACTGATTATACAAGGCAACGGTGCACAAAATCTCAATCGCCGTGAGGGGCTCCTCGGCCAGGATATGGTACGGAGGCAGTATCTGCATAGCCTTGACGAACAGCTCGCACCCCGCCGGCCGGTCCGCCTGGTTACCCCCCGACAAGGCCCTCCCCAGCGCCAGCACCAGCAGCAGGTGCGTGTAGAAGAGCGTCGGCTTCGACACCTGCGGCTCCGGGTTGGCGTAAAAGGCGTGGAGGTCCTCCATGAAGACCCCGTCGTCGAACAGGTGGAACATTTGCGAGCAGTGAAACTTGATGACGTTGACGAGGTAGACGGCGTGGTCGAGGCTCGGCAGGACGGCTTCCCCCGCACTGGCGGCGCCGAAGCGGGTGCCGTCCCAGGGGAGGTCGTACGTCTTGCCGTCGAAGAGGAGGGAGTCTGTGGCGACGGGGATGTGGTGGACGAATTCGTGGGCGAGGTTGAGCACCCTTCTTGTGAAGGACCAATTGGATGAAGTTCCCAGATAGTCTTTTTGTTCAAAGTGTGTGAGTTGATGCATGTATCTTGATGTACGTGATATGAAGCTTACATGGCCGCCCGTTGCTTGCCGTCATGAATGTCGATGGCGCATTTGCGAGGGGGTTGATGAAAGACGGCGGCATCGGCTTGGAGGAGCTCGACTGAACTGAAGGTCTTGGGCATTCCGTCGTCGAGTCGATGGATCCGATGACGGTTGTGGATGCCGCGTCGCTGTATGATCCCAGCTGAAGGCTGCTGCTGATGCTGTCGTTGTTGGTGAGGCTGGGCGATAGGACGTGGGGGAAACGACCCCCGGGGTCTTCGATGCCCGACGACTCCTCATTGTCGTATTGAGCGTCTTGGTTTGCGGATGCACCCCGTCCATGCCTGATCTGTTGCTGTAGATCCGAGATGTAGCTGTCAAAAGGAGGGCCGTCAGCTATGTATGAGTGACGGTGAAAATGAGACGAATAATTATGAAAAAAAAAAAAAAAAATGAAAAAAGTGATGGAAGAAGAAAAGGTGCATATCCTACCCTTTTGTGACTAGAATCTTTTGATCCCGATCGTCAAAATGACATTTCAGTCGTCGCTTCTTGCAGGCCTCGCACGGCTGATTCCCAGAGCATTTAATCTTTTGCTTGCGACAGCGAACGCACCTAAACCCGCGTGTTATCTATTAATGCGACAAGTCCATAAATTTAACCAAACTGGTCATTGATCAAGTTAAAACTCACGCATTGCCGGATCGCTTGATCACGCGAGATCGAGTCTTTTGTCCCTCCATGGCAGTCGTCGAAGTCGTCTAAACATTTGTCACTGATGAATCAAATTTGAATCGTTTGGACAAGAAGCAATGCATCCTCGGAGATGGAGGAACCGACGAAGCCGCTGGGCGACCCTAAAAAACAGGGTCCAATCCCACCCACCCCTCCCTCCGCTTATCGCTGCAAGAGAACATCAGCTGGGGCAGCAAAGCCCACTTTTGCCGAGTCTGGCCTAGGCTTTAACGGAGTACGGACGCCGAACAGCGGATATCAATGGGTCGAAACCGTCGAAACCGATTGATGAAAATGCGGGGGTGAGATGGAAAGGGAGGACTAACGGAACTTGCCTGAAAGACAGCCGGAGGCGTGTGTGTTTCTACTACGACGTACCTGCATGGTCACCTACCTTACTGCGTCGAGGCTTGCCCCAGGACAAAGGTACATTTTGCTTGGCGATGAACTGCTCGGCATGAACATCTCCCTTGATCAAAAAGCCAGGTGCCCAACAATTTTACGGATGATCGGGAGGAGCGATGGGCCGAAGATATCAGCACAGCTATTTACCCCCTTGTACTCCGTACAAACAGGGACCTTGGTTTACTGCATCATCGTGCTAGGTTGACATGTAATGTGTCGCGATCGATCGATCGGGGGCTAGAAAAAAGAAACTAGGAAGAAAAAGTCCGGCGTATGCACAACTGAATGAAGTCGGTTGAAAACTAAAGTTGCAACTTCATATCAGACCCATATGATGTTCTTATTTATGCTAGAGATAATCGGCGGCATATGCAACGTCTGGTTGACGCGTTTCATGTCACGCATGATGCGTTGGCGCGGCGGCTACCTCGATGTACGACGGTTGCTCAATAGGGCTGTCATTGACATGTACGCTCAAAGATAAAAAAAAAAAAGGACGAAACAAATATAGCATCTCGCGTTGATGAATTGAATTCTAAAATCGAACCAAATCGTTATATCGACCGTTGGGAACTAGCGCTGGGTAAGGCGTGAGACTCAGTCAACATTGACATTGACAAGCACGCATCTCAAAACAGCCACAAGCCCAAACGTGGATGTGGATCCTAAAATGATGAGAAATGCATTTCCCCAGGCGTCTCACAACTAATCCATGTGTCAAAGTTGCCGCCATAGCTTACAAGTACCCCGACTCCGCTCGTTGCGACCGAGAACCCCCGTCATCGGAAGCCCTTCCGAGCTACGGGAAGCCTCCCGATATACAACCAACGCTATCAAGCGAGAGTAAAAATCAATGAGTAGCAGATTCCAAACCCCAGACGCATATCATGTCACGAGGCAACTTTTGTCCACTCATAGCCGTGACTTTAAATTTTTATCGACGTCAAATAAAGAGTGTGAGTGGAGATGTATAGTTGACGCCTCCTTATCTGTCATTGTAACCGTTGCATGTCCAAAGGGGGGTGACTATGCTTTTAAACTTGTCGTCTCCCCATTACCCTTTTAGGAAAATTCTTTGCAACTTTTGCATTTGACAAATTCCACCATGATTATCGTTGGCATGTTCTGCCTAACGGGTTTTGAACCCTGACGTTACGTTCCCTTCCCCCTCCTTTTTCCATGACGCAGGGTCAGGTGCTCAAAGGTATTTTCTGCTCCCGAGATTTTGCGATGCAAAACTTCATCGCCATCGGGACGGCTTTCGTGGTCTTGATATAAAAGTGCATCGGCAAGCCCACCGACCCGTTGGAATTGTCCGGTCAGGTGATCGGTGGTTTACTGAGGGAAATGATGATGATGAGTTTCATTTCATGGGAAAGGAGGGGAGACGGGCAGATGGGGGGTTGATCGGCCACCGGATAATGGAGGCGTCATGGAGACATAAAAGGAACAGATTTTGCCGCGAACGAGGGGGGCATTTTTGATAACAAAGAAAGATAGATTCTCTCTCTCTTTACAGCTACAAATTCTATTGAATCACCATCATCACCACCATCTTATCACCACCATCAATATCATCATCATCTAGCCCTTGTATTGTCACCACTCCTCCTTTCTCAAAATGACTGATAAAATGACATTGCTCAACAATGCCCTCAACGGCACGGGCTGGAAACCTCCCTCAGACCCCAACGACCCAGTCAGGGCACTTCCAGGCCCCTTTTACACGTCCCAGGCAATGTACGACCTGGAGAGGCGGGCCATCTTCTCCCGAAAGTGGCTCATGACGACGCACAAGTCCCGCCTGACGGAGCCGGGCCAGTGGATAAAGTACGAAGTAGCCAACTACGAGTTCGTCATCTGCCGCGACCGCACCGGCTCCATCAACGCCTTCCACAACGTCTGCCGCCACCGCGCCTACCCCTTTGCCTCGGGCGACGAGGGCAAATCCCACGTCTTCTCGTGCAAGTACCACGGCTGGTCCTACGGCCTCAACGGCAAGCTGGCCAAGGCCCCGGGGTACCAGGACCTCCCCGGGTTCGACAAGTCGCGCAACGGCCTCTTGCGCATCCACGTGCACGTCGACCGCAACGGCTTCGTCTGGGTCAACCTCGACGCCAGGGGTGAGGAGCCCGAGATTCCGTGGAGCCGGGACTTTGGCGGCATCGACGAGCAGCCGCGGTTTGCCCTTTATAATTTTGACGATTACGTGTTTGATCACGCGTGGGAGATGGAGGGGGATTATAATTGGAAGATTTTGGCTGATAATTACAACGAGTGTTATCACTGCAAGACGACGCATCCGGACATTCCTACCATTTCGAATGTCAACTCGTACCAGGTCGAGTGCAGGGGGTCTGCCATTTGCCATTTCGGAAATCCCACTCGGGAGCAGATTGACGAGGGATTCATGGTTTCCAGCACCTATCACTTTCCCAACTGCTCATTCAACATTCTGTCAGTAACCTACCTTGCCATAAAGAGTAAACCCCTTTTTTATCATGAAAACTAATGATGAATGTAGGCCAGACTACATGTTCATGCAGCGCTTCGTCCCCGTCTCCCCGTCCAAATCCATCATGAAGTACGAAGTCTACCGCAACAAGAACTCCTCCGACGAATCCTTCAAGACCATCGACGCCCTCTACAAGAGAATCATGTCCGAGGATAAAGCCCTGTGCGCCAAGGCGCAGCGCAACATCAACGCGGGCATCTTCCTCAACGGCGAGCTGCACCCCAAGATGGAGGCCGGGCCGCTCTACTTCCAGAACCTGGTCAGGGAGACGCTGACGGCGCACCACCAGGACGAGGTCGACGCCGGGAGGGAGATTTGGCCCGCGCAGCAGAGGTTGCCCGAGGAGGGCGCCGACGTGAGCGGCAGGGACGTGAGCCTGTGCAACGCCGTCGACTGCAAGGTCAACAAGGAGCAGCTTGCTTTCTAGACTTTGCTGTTACTATTCGCTATGGGAACTGCGCGACAAGACGTGAGCGGTCAGAGCACGGCATGGGATTGATTTGTTTGTAGCTTCATGTATGCACGATCGTCTTTCGCATTACCAGAGGGTAGACAGAATTTAAATTGTGAATTTCCCAAGTCTCCATGCCATGTTCACATGAATACGAAAAAGAATCGAGGTGTAAAGAAACGTTTAAAAGGTAAGGAACTACAATAAGATAAGAATAAGACGTCACCCGCACTGGTCACCTAAAACATCCAAAGGTCTAGACCTGGCCGACCACAGACGCCGACGCAGCCAAGCAACGCCACGATTCCATCACAACTGCCCAATATGGAAGGTGCCGCAGCCTCGCATTTCGGCTCCTCGCCAGCCAAGATGTCATATTTTGCACACAGCAGTTATATAAGAACTCGTAAAGCCACGCAAATTTCGGACACGATTCTCACCAACCTGCCCGTCGCAAAAAAAAAAAGAGAAGAAGGAAAAATGCACGTCGCTCTGCTGGCAGCTCTGCTCCCCATGGCCCTCGCCCGGGCACCTCTGCACAAACCAGACCCCGAGACCCAGATCATCAAGGGAAAATACATCATCAAGCTCAAAGACGCCGTCTCCGCCAAGGATGGAAACGAGTTTCTTCGGAGCCTCTCTCGTGGCGCAGACGAGGTCTTTACCGGTCCTTTTCACGGCTTCGCTTCTGCCCTCGATGACGACGACCTAGAGGTCCTCCGCGATAACCCAGACGTAAGAAGCTCTCTCTTTTATTAATTGGACTACCCTCTGTAACGTTTATCAATTCTTTTAATAATCACTTTTGACCTCCGATACAATAAGCACAATGCCATAAAGATCCAATATACTGATAACACACTTTCGAACATTTAGGTGGACTTTATCGACCACGACGCCATCTTGACCATCCAAGGCTACACCACCCAGCCGTCCTCCCCCTGGGGCCTAGCCCGCATCTCCCACCGCCAGCCCGGCAGCACATCCTACGTCTACGACACCCCCGCCGGCCCCGGAACCTGCGCCTACATCATCGACACAGGCGTCGACGCGACCCACCCAGACCTCGGCGGCCGCGCCTCTCAGGTCGCAAACTTTGCTGGCGGCAGCTCGGGAGACGGCAACGGTCACGGGACGCACCTGGCCGGCATCATCGGAGGCGCAACCTACGGCGTGGCCAAGTCTACCAAGCTGCTGAGCGTAAAGGTCCTCTCCGACTCGGGCAGCGGGACGGCGAGCGCGCTGATACAGGGCATGAACTTTGTGGCCTCTGATCACGCGACGAGGGGCTGTCCCAATGGCTCGGCCGCCAACATTGCCGTCGCGGGTGGTTACAGCGTGGCCGTCAACGCGGCTGCGAGGGCCCTCGTGGACGCGGGCGTTTTTGTCAGCGTGGCTGCTGGGCATCAGGGCACCACGGTGGGGAACTACAGCCCTGCG
Source organism: Trichothecium sympodiale (assembly GCA_003012115.1). Lineage (NCBI taxonomy): Eukaryota > Fungi > Ascomycota > Sordariomycetes > Hypocreales > Trichothecium > Trichothecium sympodiale. The sequence continues at coordinate 53,753 of PXOB01000142.1, forward strand.
TCGGAGCCGAGGGTGTGCACCGTTGGGGCGAGCAACCGGGTCGACAGCGTGGCCAACATGAGCAACTTTGGGCCTGGGTTGGATATCTTTGCTCCCGGGAGGGAAATTCCTTCTACCTGGCCCGGTGGCGGTACTGTAAGTTGTCCCCTTTTTTCTTTCTTTGTTGTTGAAAGTAATTTGAGTTGTCAATCAATCTACCCTTTTTGTTTGTCATTAAAATGGGTTGAGTTTTCAATCTATCGTCCACTGGTTTTCCTTTGTTATTGAAATAAGTTGGGTGGCAATGTCGATACTAAACTCAACGTGTTAGCAAACGCTGTCTGGAACCTCGATGGCTTCGGCACACATCACGGGCCTGGGCGTCTACCTTGCTGCGCTCGAGGGCATCACCGACGGTGGGCTCATCTGCAGCCGTATCCAACAACTCGCAACCCAGGGCGTCTTGACGGGCGTGCCACCAAACACCGTCAACCTTCTTGCTTTCAACGGCAATCCATCGGGCTGACATGCAATCGAATGACGGAGTTCACAGAGGTACAAGGCATTTTGTGGAAAGTTTAAGCAATTCGCATTATCTTGTCATATCAATATATAACTTGGTCTCTTGACACATTCGTCTTTAATCATAATGAGCGTAAGGGGGTATCCGCTGGATAAAAAAGTCATAACAAGCCCTCCGGTGTAACCAATAAACTCCAAAATATTGTAGGCGGAAATCCCAAACATGACAATACCGCTGCCAAGGTATAAAACGAGTGACCTTGAGGCAAAAACTCCAAACGACGCTTGAACAAAACACAAGACGCAACGCAACGCAAAAGAAGAAAACAAAACTAGAGAAGAAAAAAAGGGCTAAGAATCAAAGATGGCTCCGTATGCAGGAATGCCACGAGTCTCAAGCCCGTACACGACCTTTTTCGTAATCTTTTCGTTTGCGATGATGACTACAGCCTCGGCCCCGAAGCCTTTCACCATGTTGTAGCCCATCTTGACGAGGTCAGGCCTCCCGGAGACGCGGGTGTCGTGGATGACGGCGCCGGGGACCTTGTTGCGGATGGTGTCGCACAGCCCCTTTCCAAACGTCTTCTCTGGGTTCTTGGTGGACCAGATGAGCTGCGTAGGGCAGGAAGGGTTCTGGATGTGACCGAGCAGGGGCCCGATGCCGGAACCGGTGGCGATGACGACGATGCTGTTGAAGAGGGTGGCGATGCGCATGACGCCGCAGGTAGGGACTCCCCTGGTCCAGATGTGAGTGGGAGGTTCCTGGATGGCGTTTTTCGTCCAGTCGCCGGCGTTGGACACGATGAGGGAGTAGCCGGGTTTGCGACCGTTTTCTGCCGTGGGCGCGGGGATGGTGGCGAAGGAGTGCCACTCTACGAGGGGTTTGCGAGAGAGGCGGGTGAAGGACCCGTTGACGGGGACGGTGTAGTCAAAGTGAAGGCGGACGGCGTGGTCGGACAGCACCTCTGCCTCGACGGGGACCTTGCGGAGGAGAAGCCAGGAAGAAATGATGCTCAGCGTGGCTACGACGAGAAGCCAGATGGACGGCGTGCGGAGGAGGGCATCGCTAAGCGTCGTGGTCTCCTCGTCTCTGCCGTCGTTGGCCGTCAAGACGACTTGCACCCAGAAGAGGGCGAGCATGGACCATCCGACGAAGCGATGGGTGCGCTCAAACGTGTCGTGGTGCTTCTTGCGCATCTCGGGGTAGGCCATGACGAGCATGACGACGAAGCCGCAGGTGAGCAGCCACGAGACGGCCTGGGCGGCGATGGACTGACCGCCCCATCCCGCCGAAGTGCACATGTCGGTGGCGTTGCAGACGGCGTCGCTCATGTTGGTGGCCAGCAGCCAGAGGGCGGCCGAGACGGCTGCTCCCGAGTGCACGCCGCCGAGGTGGAAGATGCGCGCGCACCGGGTCCGGAGCCAGATTGGCCACGACTTGGGCACGCTGCAGGTCACCGTGTAGACGAGGTTGATGACAAACTCTTGTCGGATGAGGAGGGCGAGGACGAGGTTGATGGCCGTCAGGGTACCCATCCAGTCGCGACGGATGCCGGTGCAGAGGAGGGCGGCCACGGCAATCATGTTGAGGATGCCGACAAAGGAGAAGAGACGACGGTAGACAATCAGGATGCGATGACGGATACCGCGCATACGTTTGCCAAGCTTCTTGTCAGGGATGCCAGCCTCGAGGTCATAATAACCACGCTTCTCATCAATGCTAGACAGTGGCGTGGTAGTAGTAGCACCATCCTTGGCATCTTCGGCAATGGAACCAAGGGTGGTGCTGACGCTCGAGTCGACAGAGTGAGTATGCACGACTGCACCCTTGGGCCTCTTGAGCAGCGCGTCGGTGCTCGCCGCGCTGCCGCCGCTCAAGATGCTGCTGAACGAGGAGCAGGAAGAGTGCAGCGACTTCTTGTCCACCTTGCCATTGTCCGTCAGGGGCAGGGCGCCGATGGGGTGGAAGTGGCTCGGGACGGCGTAGTAGGGCTGGCACCTCTTCATGTGCGCCCGGACGGCGTCCATGTCGCACGTGGCCGGGGAGATGAAGGCGTGGATCTCGTCGTCGACGAGGAGCACGCTGGCGCGGTCGACGGCAGGGCAGGCGTTGAGGCTGGCCGTGATGCCGTCTAGCTCGATCCTGAAGCCCTTGAGCTTGATCTGGTCGTCGACGCGGCCGAGGATGTCTACCGAGCCGTCTGCCGTCCAGCGACCGAGATCACCCGTGTTGTACATCATTGATCTATTTCCAACACCCTGTTAGCCTCTTCATTCATTCATCATTCACATGATGATTTAATCATTACACATGATAATTTGTTCATCATATGCGTTGAATAAATCATCATCATGACAGAGTCTTGTCGTTGTTTACTTACCCATCGTTGGCAAACGGATCAAGGCGGTACCTCTCGGCCGTCTTCTCCGGCAACCCGACGTACCCACGCGTCACACCGACTCCCCCAGCCCACATGACGCCAGCCTCCCTATCGCTGACGAGCTGCCCGTTCTCGGTGAGGATGTAGACGTTGTTGTTGGGCGTGGGCCTGCCGATGGTCAGGGGTTCGCCGGCGACGTGCCTGTGCATGGTGTTGACAATGGTTGTCTCAGTTGGCCCGCAGCAGTTGTAGTAGGTGCCGTGCCTGGCCCACGCGTCGGCTAGCCTCTGGGAGCTAGCCTCGCCGGCGGTGGCGACGGTCTTGATGTTGGGGAAGGCCTCGGGGCCGTACTTGGCGAGGATGCTTGGCGTGGAGATGAGGACGTCGACCTGAACAAGTCGGTCAGCAACATGCAAGTGAGGATAGGATGAGACATGGAAAAACTTACCTGAGACAGAGCTTGCTCCCAGTTGGATCCACGCAGAATCAATGTTCCACCGTTGCACAGAGATCCTAACATCTCCCACGCGGCTTATCATTCACACAAACGTCAGCGATTTGAATCATAGATAAGAAGGAGTTGTCAACTTACCCATGTCGAAACTAATGTTGAGAATCTGGCCAACACGTTTGCCGGGACCAATGTCGAGATCACCAGGTGACGTGCAAACCAAGTTGGTGACATTTCTGTGAGTGACATCAACTCCTTTCGGAGTGCCAGTAGTTCCTAAATAGAAGAAAAGCATGTGTTAATTGACGAAAACTGAGGTAAAGAAGCGGTCAAGTCGGGGGGTTTATAGTAAAACTCTTACCAGAGGTATAAATCACATAGCACCCCGAGTCCGGCTCAGCCAGGTTCTCCGGCACCACCACGCTCTCACCGTACACGTCTCCTTCCTCCTTCTCATCAACAGGATCAATGGCAACAACATTGGCAACATTCAGGCCGTCGAGGCGATGTTTCGTCGACTCAATGACCAGAACCGTAGCACTCTGACCACCACCCGTCTGCTCAACCACGTACGCGAGCGTCGAGTCGGGCACGACGCCTCCATCCAGAGGGACGTACTGCGCGCCGCAGGACAGGATGGCCACTATGCCGACCAGCATGTCGACGCCACGCTTCACCACCAGGGGAACCTTTTGCCCAGGCGCGACGCCGAGATCGCGCAGCTTGCGGGACAGCCTGGCGCTCCGGGCGGCCAGCTCTCGGTAGGTGACGTCCCGGGACGCCACCGTCGAGGTCGTCGTCAGCTCCCTGGCGGCCACGGCATCGGGCTGGGCCGACACATGGTGGAAGATGGCTTCCGTGACGGTCGAGAAGCGAGGGGTGACTCGCGGCCCGTACATGGACGACATGTAAGTGGGATATTTCCATCCCGCGCCCTGCTGGGCCGGCGCAAGAGCCAAACCCTTGGTCATTGTGAGAGATGGATTGTCGATAGTTCGAGGAGGAAAGGTAGAGGTAACGGAGAAGAGGAGAGGATAGGAGACGGAGAATAAAAAAATAAACAGGTAATATCGAAGAAAAAAAACCGACTAGCAGAATAAGACAACAACCTTGTCCCACGATCAGCAAGGGGGCGTGAAAGAAAAAAAAAAACAAGAAGAACCTAGAGGAAAAGATGTACAATAGAGGTTCCTTAGGTAGATGAAGCTAAGATTGGCCTCAAAGAGGTTCCTTGGGTAGATGAAGCTAAACAATAAGTTTCTCGGAAAGGCACAGTCCCGCAGCAAGTCTCTTATAAGCCTTTTTTTCCCAACGGGCCATCTCCCTTCAACGGCTTGCCGGTTTCCACAGTGAAAAAAAAACCGGCAGGCAAAAAAAGACATCTCTCGTGCTCCATCCATCCCATCTTTTTTTTCTTCCTCACATGCCAAAACGACGTCAACAACCCACACCAACCAACCCCCAACCTTCTTCTTCCAGCTGGGTTCAACCTGAGCAGGTAAAGACAAGACCTTTTTCTCTGCCGTGCGTTCCCACTTTAAAAAGGTCATGACCCTGGCAAGAAAGATGACTTTGAACCAGAAGACGCTTTCCTCATGTTGTCGTGGACACACTAGCTCGGATATCCGTTGTGGCCCTTTTTCTCAGGAGGAGGTCAGAGCAGGAGGAGCAGAAGGCGGAGGAGGAGGAGGAGTCGGTAGAGTAGTACTCCGTCGAGTCAGGTCCCATACGCCCCCCCCCCCCCCCCCCCCCCCCCCCCCCCCCCCNNCCCCCCCCCCCCCTCTCCCTTCCCACCCCGGACCCGAACTAAGCACAGCCAACGGCAGTACATGGTACATGATGCGTACAGTAAAACATGGCAGAATGTTGTTGGGGATGATACAGAAAAAGAAAGACAAAAAGAGAGAGAGAGAGAGCGCAGGTCCGGCCCCACGTACCCGTACCGGCCTTTTTCGGCCATGTCACCGCCCGCCGCCGGCCTAGTCCAAGGCCAACCTTTCACATGGAATTGATATATCAGCGATGATAAATGCAAACATTATCTAATAATCATGTCACTTTCGCGTTATAAACGCCATAAATGGCAGTTGACAGCTGTTACAGGAATCTTATCAATCCGGACGATGCTACCCAAAAGGGGCATTTGAAAAAAGCAAGACGTTGAAACTGGGTTGCGTCAACCGATGCATGCATGCAGGAGAGCGGCCGAAGTTAGAGACCTGAGTAACAGAGAAAAAAAAAAGACCAAGGGCTCCATGATGTGCGCGCATGGGTACCTGCGTAGCTAAACAGGGGTCAAGGGGAGAGAGGTGGGGGGAGAGGGGAAAGAGGGGAAAAGAAACCCACACACAAGAATTGGGGTTTTTTGTTACGTTGGGTGTGGTCTTTTTTGCCCACTCACTCACTCCTCACTGCAACCCAGTTATCTTTTTTGTAAAAAAAGACAACTCCTCACCTCTCTGACGGTTGCCATAGAAGCGGACTTTTTGAAAATGCAACCCTTCTTTTGGGCGTTTTGGGAAGTTGGCGCAATCGAAGAAAATATTGTGCCATCTGCTATCTCTGACTCTTCTGATGAGGGAGGGAAGGAAAAGCAAAGGATCTTCCGGTCAAGAAAGCCTATTCAAGGCAAAAAGGAAAAAAAGGTACCTTTTTTTTTTCTGCATTCTTTTCTTCTTTCCGTTTGTATTCCATGCTGCGTCCCACGATAAAGCAGGGCCGAGAAAAGAGGAACCTTTTCTCTCTTGCCTATACCCGGACCAATTACCTTTACGATATGCGCTTCATGTTCATGTAGGCTTATTCACTGGATGACGGCGGGGGGGGCGGGTTTGGTTTCCCCCCCAGTTCGACATGTATTGCGTATGGACTTCCGTTTTGCGCCCCCGCATAATATCGGTGGACTAATAGGGATCCCAGCCTCTTTTCCCCCAGGCGTTCATTGTCATTATCATTGTATTACCTACAGACTGCCCGTCATGGGAACCCCGGCGGCAGGGGAAGACGGGACACGAGGGGGAAGGATATCTGCCTGTCTGACATCGAAGGAGGAAGAAAACGCAAGTGATCACTAACCCTCGCCTAGGTACTCCGTATTTCCCGGTGCCAGCTGAAAGGTGGACATGTGATTACATACCTACAAGTACAAGTACTCCGTATGGTATTGGGCAAAGGCGGACGAGGCAAAACACGAGCAACGCCCACGATTCGGCAGATGACCGGCCTCCCCGGGGCAGATCGTCGTCGACGTTTTATCTAGATTATACGAGGTACGCGAGAGAGCTCTATTATCTCTGTCCGTACTCCGTAATCGGGAAGCAACTTGTTTGTTTTTCCCCTATTCCCACACCGCTGCATCGATTAGTTTGTTGGTTGAAAGCTGGCCAAGTAGATTTTCCTCTAGTGTCTTCGCCCCAAGGTTTAGTTCCTGCGTCGGGCGCTTTTTCTTCTTGTACCTGCAGCGCGCCGCCGCTGATCTAGCAAGCCAAGCTAAGCTTCGCAAGTTAAAAAGACATTCACGTCGTCTTTTTTTGCTGGAGATGGTGGTGGAAATGTGGCACCCCCCTATCGTCGACCCGACAGTCTGGGCTGAACCTGCGCTTTGCGCCCACCGCTAGACGGTAGAACCGGCCGGCGGGCCGGGGGGAAACCATCCTCCCGCCGATTGTCGAAAGCCTTAGCCGCTGTCAAGGGCACCTGTCACCGTCGATTACAAGGTCTAGACACGTTACCACTACGACGTATGTAGCAGGTAGAAGACATTGAGAAAAGTCTTGTGTCGTAGTACCTAATATCCCGCCAAAACCGCACAAGCTCAGTTACCTGTTGGAGGTGGGGGGAAAGAGAAAAAAAAAAGGGGGGGGAGGACGAGGCCGATTGCCTAACCTAGACGGCGCCGTTCCTTTTGCTGAAGAATTCGGATGCTTTTTAGCGTCAACTTAGCTCAGGATCTACTTCTTGCCCAGCTTTTTTCGCTTAGCTTTTTGACGCGAGCCCTTTTCGGCTGGAGTACTCCGTAGGCGGCTTCTTGGCTTGTGTAGATCATCCCATAACATGAACGGCGTCGGAGTCCCGTGACGAGTTGATGAAGTGATGGGGCCAAGGCTCTTTTTTTTTTCAGCTTTGCTGTCGCGCAGCTGAAGGATCGAGGGAGGGATGTGCACTTGCTGATGGGTGCTGCTGCAGACGAGATGGCACGCGGGAAAGTTGTCTACCCATGTAAAAGGTCCGCATGCTGGTCCTGTTCTCCCGTTGAAGATTGAGGGGGTTGAAAGAGCTAGGCAGGCAGGTGGAAGGAAAATAAGAGTCGTTAGTCCACCATGTTTGTTGTGAACCTCGGTCGAGTTATTCTTTCTCCCTTGTGTTAGGGTAAGTCATTCTCCATGCTGAGACGGCGACCTGAACCAGTCCACCTGGGGTCCGTAGTGTACTAAACCATCTTTGGTACGGCTTTTTCGGCATATCATACTCCGTGTATGTAAGTGAAAAGACCAGATGTCGCAATCGAGAGAAAAACAAAGCCCTGTTTTCCCTTTTCTCTTCCCCCCCTAAACAAAGTCACTCTATTTTTTCATATGTTACACCCTGATGTTGAAAAGCGCCCTTTGTCAATCTGCCATCGTGTTATATCATGAATTAGGGTAAGTAATAATCCCTACTCTGTACAAAGGGACGGTTCCTCAGCACACGTGAGAGCAGGGATGTAAGAGCTACCCCCCCTTGCTAGACTGCCCCAACCACCGCACGAGAGATCGGGAAAGCTGAAAGCCGACTGCAAACTTCACCGACAGCCAGGGGGCTAAAAAAGACCCTAAAGAAGCCCTTGACGACGATCATGTCATGGATTTTTTTTTTGTTCTTCGTTTTTCTTGGAGAGAAAACGTGCCGTATGAGACTCAGAGCAAAAAATCCTAAACTAAAGGGGGCCCTTCCGGTGTAGACGGTGAAGGAGGGGGGGGGGGGGGGTCTTAAGACAAAGTCGCAGTTGACGGCGGTTTGTTGATTCATATCGAGTTACCGTGTCTCAGTTCGAATTCCGCCAGTTTGAGAGCCCATTGTTCTGCCGCTCACCCCCCTCTCCATTGTTTCAATTCGTGATGAACGTCTTTGCTCCCTTTCTCTATATTTCATGCCCTCCCATCTTGGCGTCCATTATATCGAGTATGTAATATCCATATCAACTCTTTGGAATGAACAACAAACAAACACAGACTGATAGATTTACTTGAGACAAAGAACGAAAAAAAAGGGGTGAGAGGGGGTTTAGTGGGACGTGTTGTAGTATACAGGCTAAAGCTGCAGTACTCCGTACTCCGTACTCGTAGACCGAAATCGTGGACAGAAAAGTATTTGAGGCTCCCGAAGTTCCCCGCTTACAAGTAGTAGAGCTGATGTTCCCCCCTCCCCGAAGAGCGGTCGCCGAGTTAACAACGTCAACAAGAAACCACTTGACCTGAAGAAAGAGTCGCCTCACTTTTTTTTCTTGATCTTTTTTTTGCTCCACGATCAACACCATCAGGACCACTTGACTGTTTCCGGAAAGGTCAAGCTTCATCAGTCGTCTTATCTATCCTCGGTGTCTAGAGAGCCCGCCCCCCGCCTTTGACAAACACCGCCATGTCGGAACAACCATTGGTCATCTCCTCGCGTCCAGCAGACGGTGTCAAGGTCCTCAGCTTGAACAGGCCTACCAAGCGCAACGCCTTGTCGCAGGAGCTGATTGGCCATCTCCTGCGGGAGCTAGCCTCTGCATCTGCCGATGACAGCGTCAAGGCCATCATCGTCACAGGGTCCACCAGCTTCTTCTGCGGTACGTATGAGAAAGAAAGAAAGTCTACGGAGTACATGACGCCCCTGACTCGACCTCGTCTCTCTCTCTCTCTCT
>PXOB01000142.1:63015-149676 GCA_003012115.1 Trichothecium sympodiale
TCCCCCTTCTGTTTTAACCCCCCCCCCCCCCCCCCCTGTCTCACCACGGTGTAGAATCGACTTACGCGGATACGGGAATATTTGCTGATTCTTTGCATGGGGGTGGTGTTTAGCTGGTGCGGACATTAAAGAAATCTCCGAGCTGGACGCTGAAGGCGCCCGGCAATCTCGATACCTAGAGGATCTTGCTCATGGACTCGAAGCCGTACGCAAGCCTCTCTTGGCTGCTGTAGAAGGCATGGCGGTGAGTGCGGAAAAGAAAGAAAAAGAATTGCCTTGCTTGTTCGCCCAGTGGTGAGGAGGGGGGGGGCAAGTGAGACAAACATGAAAAATAAGCATGGATGTTAACGAAGTTCCCCTTTTTTTCTTGGTGTGTAGCTAGGTGGAGGTTTCGAGCTTGCCATGGCCTGCGATATGATTTTCGCCTCGAAAACGAGCAAGTTTGGTCTTCCTGAAGTCAGCATCGGGCTCATCCCTGGAATGGGAGGTACGCAGAGGTTGACCAACGCCGTTGGCAAGTACAAGGTAATGTTTTTAATTTCCCCTGCTCTTTTTTTCTTGGGCTGACTCCCCAATTTTGATCAAGGCCATGCACATGATCCTGACGGGAACCCCCATCTCTTCCGTCGAGGCTCACGCGGCAAATCTGGTATCCGAGATCCACGAGCCGGGAACTGTGCTGGAGAAGGCGGTTGAGACAGCCTCGAGGCTGGCCTCGTTGAGCCCTAAGGCTCTGTCACTCGCCAAGGAGGCTGTGTGCCGCTGTAAGTGGTCATCTGCTCGATTAGGCTTTTGCTTTTCCCCAATCACACCCACACCCACCCACACACACACACATATACACACACACAGATTTTATTTTCTATTTGCTAACATGATGATGATGTTGCAGCTGATAATCTCGGCCGAGATGATGACTTTGAGCGTAGTCTCTACTACTTCGCCTTCGGGACCAATGACAAGCGCGAAGGCGTCGGTGCCTTTCTCGAGAAGCGGGCTCCTGTATGGGGTTCCAAGTCCAACTGAGAAGCAACCAACACATTTAGTAAAGAGAAGATCGAGGAAGAAGAAATCTAGTTCCCAATGAATTTGCCTGCCTGCAAGAAGCCGCCCCCCTCCCTTGTCATCTTAGTGACTTTTTAAACTCTGCATCATCACGCGTGTATGGATCTTACGTATATCCGGTCATGTAACTTCGCGGCTCCAGGTAAGAAAATAGTGGCAAGGCTCTGTAGGCGACGGGAAATAACGACACTACTGGGGAGCCGTACAGCTGATGACGAATCTGATTCATGATAGCCTTGTTGAGGCCTTTTGCGATGCATTCTTCAAGAGGCGGTGTACTCTGGAGGTACCACTGTACAATTGCTAGCCGATGTTCACTTTGCCACCATCATAAGGGCAGACTCAGTAATCTGATAAGAATTTCTAATGTCTTGTGAGTTATTTGTCTCTGTTCAATGTCAATCACATCTACTCTAGGTAGTTCATGCAGCAAGACACAGCCCTGTCCGCGGAGGGCCAAGGCACCAGCTCGTACGTAACTGCACATCGAGCTACAAAATTGGATCAGAATCTCCTCTTGACGACTAGCTACCTGAGGGGGGAGGGGTGAATGTTGTGTGCGAATCGGATTGAGCGATTCTGATGCTTCATCATGTCGGTACAAAGCAACCCCACAGGCTTCATCACAAACACAACTGAGAAATGACCAGAAGAGTAATCCCAATGATAATCAACTAGAATCTCATGATCAAGAGAATTCCCATTAGTCATGTAAAGCAGCCAGGCCGCGTGTCGCAAGCCCCCTCTGATCATGGACCATTCCCATGACCTCGTTCACAATACTCAACATCGAGGCCTTGACAGCATCCAGCTGGAAACCTGCAACATCGAAATCTTCCAGGACCTCCCCCTCATCTCCTGGTAATTCCACGTCTGAATTTGCGTCCATATCTTCGTAAATATCGTGCGTCATGATGCGGTCAATAATCCAAAGAGTGTACAAGGCACTGGTGAAATCATCGATAGGAAACGCCGGGTCGTTGCCATTCTGAAAGAAAATAGCGCATCAGCATGTTGGCTAAACAGACTCCAGATTATAATACTTACCATGTATTCGATTCGACAGTTTGCGAACCTGAAGAAGTAATCTCGATACTCTCCCTCGATCAACTCAGTATGCTGCGCATCCAGCGGTGCACTCGTGTAGTGCTTGAGCTGTACAAGATGATCCCCAGCCTTACTCATGAGAACGAGTAGCGTCCATCGGGGCTGGGCGCCTTCCTTGTGATGTATGGGAATGAAGACAGGTAGTGGTGATTGCGTTGCGTCCCAGAATTCTGGGGCGAGCTCGTTGATGAGAATGTTCTCTGGCCTGGCCAAGGTGGCCTCGATCTTGTTCGAGACGAGGATCTTTGCCAGGATCCAAAAGACCTTTGGGTCAGATAGCGTCGCCGTCTCGAGGCTTTTTCGCGCCTCGAGCAGCAGCTCTACGACGTCGTCCCCGGTCCCAAGGATGTCGGGAAGAGAAAGCCTTGCTTTATTGGTGAGTGACATATTGTGCAATATTTGTATCAGAAGCTGCTATTGATACGAGAAAAAGAAGAAAAAACATATGCTGTCGAGGCTGCAGTTGACAAGTTCTGGAGCATGTTTATATGATTTCTATCATGCCTCTGATTTAGTAGTTGCCCGCTTCAATCCCGCCAGGCGTAAGTGATAAGCGCATCCGATACGGCATTGAATCTAGTATCCCAGTGTTACACAAACGCCGCATCCGAATTCTTCACACCTTGAAATTGTGCTAGCACATTCACTTGCCGGCAGGTGGCAGTCGGGAAGCAAGGAAATCCTCCACGTCATTCAGCTCATCCAAGCAGGCTGAGTGCTCCATGCCCCTAGCAAACACCACGTTAGCATGCGGCATGGAAGCCGAAACAGCATTCACTTACGTGTACGTGTTGAAAGTGACATTGTAACCCAGCTCCTTGAGCCTCTTTTGGCTGGCGTCCCCGGCTTCGTACCGCACCACGGGGTCCTGGTCACCGTGGCCCATGAGAATCGGGGTATCCTTGTTGGGGTTACCCTCGGGAAGGCTGTCCTTGAAGGTCTTGTTCAATGGGAGCCACGAGGATAGGCCTATGACGCCGCCAATCTTGACGGGAGCAGTCAGGCCGGCGTAGAGGCTGAGGGCAGCACCTTGGGAGAAGCCACCGACGACGATGCGCTCGGACGGGATGCCGGCAGCAATCTCGTCCTGGATGAGGGAGTGAACGTAAGCTTGGGAGACTCTTATGCCAGGAGCATCCTCGTCATCGATTGTAGTCTTCCATCCGAGCGATTTCTAGAATTACCAGACTACCTTTTAGCGAGGGCGTCTTTGTTTGTCAGTTACAGCGACGATTAGTGACTCACAATGTCCCACCATCCCGGCATCTGCATGCCCATGTTGATGCTGATTGGAATATTAGGCGCATTGGGAAGAATCCATTTCACCTCGTCAAGACGACCCTTGCGACGTTGAATCTGCTGCGCAGCGTCTGCCCACCCCGCACCACTGTCGCCGAGACCGTGCAGAAAGATGACGGTTGCGGTGTGTTTGCTTTTCGCGTTGAACACGATCGGCGCACTTCTACGAATGGACGCCATGGTTGTGGAAAGCGTGCTGAGATGTGAATCGTAGGCGAGGAAGTCGCTCGAGGTGAAAGCTGAGGAAGCCAGCTGAGCGTTGAGGCGTGTGAATTGTTAGTGGCGCTAAAACTACGGGGGCGGGGTAAGAGATGTTTACCAGTGTTAGGCACAACAGTCGCAGTATGTGAATCATTGTGAATGACCATTTTTGGAGCCTTGGAAGATGGGACCTATGGGAAAGTCCATCTAGATGGAAATTTAGAGACGAAACTCGTGATATGACTGTTTTCTGACCGATTATCCATGCCAGACTCGCCGCTTCTACAGGTGGGGGAAGAAGATTCGGTTAATATTCGGTGTACAGTTTCCAAAGCTACGGACCGGTTCTAGGGTAGGTGGCTTGCAAAAGGATCGCGCTTGCCTTGGTTGTTTCACTTCTTTCTCATGAGAATGATTTCTTTAAATCAAACATCGCAATCGTATTTACTGACGTATATATACTAGTACTACACTGATAACACTTCTCGACCATTGCAGAGATCCGAACCCTTTACTGGTGAGGACCGCACTTATCGACCTTTAGGCCACTCATGATCTGAGCGTAGCCTTCTGGCAGCAACTCGTCCGGCTCGCCAGCGGGCAGGGTGCCGACGAAAGGATTGAAGTTGTAGATGCCGCAAGGGCAGGTGTCGGAGATCTTGAGGTCAGAAGTACCCTCGAGAACAGCGTTGCCGCCACGGACGAGGCGGAAGGAGACTTCGCCAACAGCCATGTCGACGGAGAACTTGGCAGCGCCGGCGGGGGCCTCGACGGTTTGGGAGTTGCCGCCCGCGGTCATCTCGAGAGTGGAGGCCTCGGTGAGGAGGGTGACGACAAAGACCTTGTCCTCCATTGTTTCCCAGCCGTTGGGGCGGCCCTTGAAGTAGTTGCCGGTCGAGTTGTCGGCGTCGGCCATGGTGGTGTCGGTGGCGTCGCAGTCAATGTCGCGAAGGGTAGGGCGGTACCAGTAGACGATCTCATCCTCTTTGATGTAAGGGGTGACGTCCTTGGCACCGTCGTGGTAGGCAGCGATGAAGGGCTTGGCCATGTCGAGCCAGCCGTTGTGCGGCATGCCGTACACCCACTTGGAGTTGCCGTCGTCGCCGTGCGGGCTGTCGAGGCGGCCAATGTAGTGGCCCTCGCCGTAGTCGTTCCAGGTGACGATCTCGAGGAAGGCAGGCTGGAGCTGGAGGATCTCCTGCCAGCGGTCGAACCAGAGGAAGTCTCCAGGGAAGACCCAGTTCTTGCTGTAGGAGACCTCGGGGCCGAAGTGGGTGTAGAACCAGGGGGACACGGGGGCCATGTAGGGCTTGCCGCCCAGGGCGTTGATGTAAGCGTTGTCGCCGTCGGAAACAGTGACGAGCTGGCCGGGCTTGGGGGCCTTGTTGTTGCCATCGTTGTCCCAGCCCATCCAGTTCAGAGCGCCGTCGATGGCGCTAAAGTCGGTACCCATCTCAGGGTGGAAGTTGGGGGCCCAGAAGATCTCACGGCCAGCAGCGGAGCGGAGGGCAGCAACGTCAAGGCCATCGCCGGCGAAAGACGACGCAAAGACCTTGTTGTCATACATGAGCTGAGCAGGCTTCTGGCCGAATTGGGCAATCATGGAACCGACGCGCGCGGCCTCGCCGGTCTTGAACCAGTTGAAGTCGAACGAGATGAAGACCTTCATGTCGTTCCTGGCAGCGGATTCATAGGCGTAGTTGAGCTGCTGCTCGGTGTAGGGGTCGACGCCGATGTTGAGGGCAAAGGCATCAATGCCGGCAGCCTTTGCGCGGACCATGTCATCGTCGTAGGCATCAGCGCTGCTGCGCCCGCCAACGACACCGATCTGGATGAAAGACACGTTAGCTGGGTTCACATGGTTGACTTGTGGCAGCTTTGACTGACCATGAAATGGCAGAAGACGAGGTGGTTGCCACCGTCCTGGCGAGCGACGTTGGAGTGCGAGCGCTCAACAGGACTAGCCGAGGCCAGCGAGGCCATGGCCGCCGCCGCCTGGAAGAAGCGCTTAAAAAGCATACTTGTCAATGTTTCGAAGCACAGATCCTTTGCGAGTTGCAGAAGAGAGGGCTGTGATAATCAAAAGCCCAAGACGACTCAACCCAGGACGAATTCTCGCCACGTTATATAGTCGACGCCCATGACTGCAGCCTGCTTGCTTTGTATGGCATAACAAATGGCTGTTTCAACACACCTGCAATATTAGCTAATAAGGGTTATTACGGAGGATTAGATGTTTCGCTAACTCGGCCGGCAGTTTTGGCCCACTTTCATGTTTCCAGATACCATAGTCCGTTAGATCGCTGATCCTGTGACGCCCCGGGTCCCGTCCACCTCCCCTTTTCGGTGCCTCATTCTGGACCATGGAAATGCAGGCTCGAGGGGCGGTTAAATTATTCGGCACTCCGTACGTCTTTGCAAGCAACTCGGTACCAAAATACACCGACCTTATTTGGCCGCATATTTGGGTGCATATTGGGTCTGAATATTCTGTCCATGGCTAGGCAAGGTCGCCAAGGAGACTTTGATGATCCCAACATTCAGGTGGAAATGGGACATGCTTACCATCAAAACATATGGCGACTCACCGCAATTGAGGCGTGGGACTCGAGGGCTTTTATAATCCGAGCTAGATTATCGGGAGCTCGCCGTCTATCTCTGAGCCAAGACTCAGCTCATGCGCGGGATCCGCCCTCCTGGATAACAGCTCACCTGTCAAGGTCAAGGCCTGGCAGATCGGAGCTGAGCACTGACAGCCTCGTTTGTAAGTCTTTGGGCAAGTACCTCGACGTTTTGGGAGTGAAAAAAAAAAACAAGGAAATCCTCTTGACAATGCAACTGCCCATCTCCATTCCTCCGTCCCTTCTAACATCGGCCCGATGCATCATCATCTTGTAGGCTTCGTATTACTACTAGAAGCTTCTCTATAAAGCTAGGAAAGCTTGCATTTCAGCATTAGACAAGACTCAGGGTGGTATCCCGTTTCCAGCTTTGCCTAAGCGGGCGATATCAGCCCTTGAAGGACAACGCCGATCGGGTCCGGTCCGGGGTGGCCCCTTGGCTCGAATCACAAGATGTGCCCCGCGCGCGTTCGGTTCGCTCGGCTCTGTTCGTAAAACAACCAACGAGGAAGCTCGCTATCTGCAGTGTTCATGCTTCTTGAGCTGCCGCATAATTTACCCTTTTCATCTGAAGGGCCAATCCACGTTTCGCCGCCCAAGATTTACACACAACTATGACCTGGAAGTTGCCCAGATGTTTCAATTGCAACCCCGGATTTTGGGCTGCATTAGTGAGGTGCCGGCCGAGGTTGTACTCGGCGGTATATGTCAAAATATGTGTCAGCCTTGTGATGTCAACGACACAACAATGAGGGGAATAGCGACAGAAGCGTCCTTGGCGTCGGGTGCATTCTGGTGATGAAACGCGTTGCGGAGGGTTGCGATATTGCTAGCGAGCTTCAGCTACCCTTCTAGGCAGAGCCAGATTTGCCCAGGAAAATATATTTAAGCAGATGCCCCGCGAGGATGAAGCTGCGTTGCCTAGATTTCGAGCGCCACCCTCTCAACCCCATCATTGCCTTTAACCTTGTCGTCAAATCACATATTCCACCATGGTCAAGTCCCTCGCCACTCTCGGCGGGCTTCTGTCCTATGCCGTAGCAGCTTATGCTCAGGCTACCAAGCCTGTCTATGCTCACTTCATGGTACTTGTATCTTCAACACAAGGAGGTTCCAAATTGCTAACTAATGCTCTATAGCTTGGCATCGTAGAGAACTTCACCCTCGATGACTGGAAGCATGACATCCAGCAAGCGCAGGCCATTGGCATTGATGGCTTCGCCCTCAACTGCGCGCCTCCTCGTATCGACAGCTACACTCCCAAGCAGCTGGCGCTCGCCTACGCCGCAGCCGAGGAGCTGGACTTTGAGATGTTCATCTCGTTTGACTTTGCGTACTGGTCAAACGGCGACACGGGGCTCATTACCGACATTTTAGCCAACTACTCGTCCAGCCCTGCCCAGGCTTACTACAACGACGGTGCCATTGTCAGCACCTTTGTCGGCGATAGCTTCGACTGGAACGCGGTCAAGAACGCGCTCCCAAACCAGAAGATCACGGCTCTTCCTAACATCCAAGATCCCAACTGGCTCGCCAGCGCCAACACTGGCCTCGACGGTGCTTTTTCATGGTATGCCTGGGCCACTGACGGCGGCAACAGCGTGATTCCGGGACCGATGAACACCATCTGGGATGACCGCTTCATCCAGAACCTGGCCGGAAGACCCTACATGGCTCGTGAGTTATAATATGCCTCACACGCCGTTGCTAACACTAACTTGACTCTGAACAGCCGTCTCCCCTTGGTTCTTCACCCACTTCAACACCAAGAACTGGGTCTTCATCGCAGAGGAGCAGCCTACTCTCCGTTGGGAGCAAATGCTCACCATGAAGCCCGAGCTGATTGAGATTGTCAGCTGGAACGACTTTGGCGAGAGCCATTACATCTCGTAAGGCTCCCCAACCCTACTCTGCCCGCAGCAAGCCGCAGCTCTGCTAACACGCACCTAGGGACGACCAGCCCAACCACTCCGACGATGGCTCCTCCGCCTGGGCCAAGGGATTCCCCCACGGCGCCTGGAGGTCCCTATGGAAGCCCTACATCACGGCGTACAAGAACAGCGAGACGACGCCAAAGGTCGAGTCGGAGCAGCTGGTCTACTGGTTCCGCACCCACCCCAAGGACGCCGCCTGCTCGGCAGACACCCTCGGCCGACCCCGCGGCTACGAGATGCTCGCCGACGTCGTCTTCGTCTCCACCATGCTCACCGAGCCCGCCGAGCTCAAGGTGATGAGCGGCGGACGGGAGCCCGTGACGGTCAGCGTCGAGGCCGGCATCCACACGCACAACTTCACCATGGGCCTCGGCCCCCAGGAGTTTGTCGTCACCAGGAACGGGGCGACCGTCGTGGGCGGCACCAGCGACAAGGAGATTTCTTCCGATTGCGAGGTGTTCAACTACAACCCATACGTCGGCTCTTTTGAGTAGAGAGCGTGCAAGTACATGTATATAGATAGCAGCTAGGCACTTGGGTGTGTGTAACGTCTTTACGTGAAAAAGCTTGGTTATGTTTACTCTGTCTTGTGCTTTGCCTTTCCTTGTTGAAATGAGCGTGCTGGGGATTGTTTTAAGTGCTGAAGTTTGAAACCCCATTTTTGATCAGTTTTTCAACTGAAACTGCTGCACTTTTTACACCAGCCACCTAGACCACCTTGCTCTGTGCGCTATAAGAAAGTAACGACCATGTTGATGACCAGTGGCTTGCAGGATTCTCAAGTTTGTAAGTTGTTAACTACGTTTCCGACCTTGATCTGTTACTCCCGTGGCTAACGGTATTGACAGTAAAAGCAGGATGAACCATCACGGAACAAAAGGGGAATCAATAAAGCTCAACAACATCGAAATATATATATATTTTCAATATACAAAAGAAGTATTCACAATCCCAAGTTCGTAATGTCATCCTCATCCACATATGTACAGAAATATTTCAGTCATGACATAAATACCTCTAGTTGCCGGCCAGCAGCACCACGGGCTCACCGTTCTCAACCTTGACGCAGACCTTGCCGTCGCCGTCGGCGCTGTACTGACCCCCGCCATAGACGTCCTCCCAGGACCCGTTGGGCCTCTGCGAGTTGAAGCAGTACTCGCCGCCGGTGCCGGACCCGCCGTTGGTGGTGAGGACGATGAGGTCGCCGCCGGCCCGGCTCCAGGCGTAGGCCGTGTCGGCGACGTAGAGGTGGACGTGGTCGTTGCCTCCGAGGCCACCCTTGACGGCGGCCCTGGCGCCCGAGAGGCGGGAGATGGCCTGGTACAGGTCGGCCTTTGTGTCGAAGCCGCTGCGCCAGAGGTCCTCGCGGTTGGCCGGGTCGTTGCCCCCCGCGTACCCCTGCTCGGTGCCGTAGTAGACGATGGGTATGCCGCGAGATAGAATGACAAAGGCGAGGCAGTTCTTGAGCAGGGAGACGTCCTTCTTCTGGCTCAGCCACCTAGCGTTGTCGTGGTTGTCGAGGAACGAGGCCAGCGCGGCCGGGTCCCGGAACTTTTCTCCCATGGTGTTGATCATGTCGACCAGGTCCTGGCTCGAGCCTTGCTGCTGGTAGAAGCGGTTCATCGGGTAGTAGGTGCCGTAGTCGAGCAGGCCGCCCATGGTGCCGTCGTAGCCAGCGAGGTAGTCCGGGTCGCCCTCCCACACCTCGCCGACCGTGTAGACGCCAGCGGCGGCGGAGAAGTCGGGCCAGAAATCCTTGCTGACGTGCTTGACCGTGTCGATCCGGACGCCGTCGAAGCCGTACTCCTTTACCAGCCACCCGATCCACTCGTTGAGCGCCGACGCGACCGCCTCGTTCTCCGTGTTGAGGTCGGGGAGGCCGGCGATCTGACACTGCTCTACCGAGGTTTGGTCGTCGTAGTTGATCTCGCACGCCGGGTGGTAGGATGACTGCTGGTTCAGGGGCTCCGGCTTGTAGGTGGATATGTCGCCTTTGCCCATGTGGTTGGCGACGACATCGACCATGACATACATGCCCTATTTGTCATGTTAACCACATACGGAAATGAAAGGAGAGATGTGGTATATACCTTGTCGTGAGCAGAGCTGACGAGGCTCTTGAGGTCATCAGCTGTACCAAAGTTTTCATTGACCGAGTAGAGGTCCTGGGCCCAATAGCCGTGGTAACCACCGTCAACGTCTAAAAAGCATGATGTATTAGTGCTACTAGACCTCATCATATCTGATGTTAGTACTTACTCTTGACGGGAGGAGTGAGCCAGATGGCGTCAAAGCCCATGCCCTGGATATAGTCCAGCTTGCCCTCGAGGCCCTTGAACGTGCCGCCGCAGTAACCACCAAGGTTACCGCACGAGTCGCCGCCGCTGTCATTCGCATCGCGGGCGACGCGGTCCGTCAGCACAAAGTAAATGTTGCGAGACTTCCATGCCGCCGCATCGGCTGCGAGGGCTGCCGGCGCCAAGGAGGCGGCGAGAAGAGCTGCGTCGAAGAGCTTCATGGTTATCGATCCCGTGTGATTTTGTTTGCTTGATGATGATCCGAGAAAAAAATATTCATCGTGGGAATAATCAGACCTTTTTATAATTTTTCCTTCTTTTTCATGCTTCATAGTCGATCAACATCCTCCAATATCAAGCGGCCCCATGATGTCGCACGCCAGATCTGCCGATCGTCCAACCATGCGTCGGGTGTCAGGCCAAACAAGCACTGGTACAAGGCACAGGGGGTACACTCTTGGCAACCACAGCCTACAAGTACTGTCACACAAAGTTGGAGACTGTCCGTCACAGCTTGGTATTTTGGCAAAGAGGGCAAGTTTATTAGTAGCCTCCTTTTACCTCGACTTGTCAACTTCTTCATCAGGGCTTAGCGTCCCGAATAAGGACCGACGTTACCGACTTGCCTCATGCGGCAAGGTTTACATACACGGGGTTGGCCTTACTATTAGCTAGCATCATTACTAGCCGATTTTCCCTCGTTCCTCATTGATTGCTTTCATGCTTCCATCTTCTCCCCCTCCTCAAAACGCAGTCCAAGAGGAATACAAGTTTAGTTTCGGCAACTCGGGCAGGAGAACGGGTATCTGCTGGACAGGAGAAAAATGCCCCAATCGAAATGTTTCATCGCACTATTACGTCGGTCCGAGAATTGTTCAATGAAAGCGTTGTTACAACTACTTTGCTCACCACCATGAGAGCAGGAGACTCCGCGCGCGCATGAGGTTGCATTTTTTTTCTTCCTCCCCCAGATTCCCCCGGGTTTCTTTATTCACGCAACGTTTAAAAACCCTCATGGTTTAAATCTGGGGAGTGCAGAAAAGCCGGGGTGGGTAGAGCCGTATGGAACGTCTTGAAATGGCACATAATATCACATGGTCAACATGATACATAATAACCTTTGCGCTGGGTTCCGACAAGTCCATTTGTGTGGGCTGTGGAGACGGAAAGTCCACGACTTGAAGCACGCAACAATCTTGCTTTAAATCTTGGCCGTTTTAGAAGTCGGTTCCCCACCATTTGGGTCAAGTCTACTATTTAGCTAAGGGAGTTGTTTATGCGTGTGTAACATGTGAAGGGAGACAATGGATGTTTCGTTTCTTAATATCAAAGGCCGGCCGTGAGAATACAGCCAAAGCCTTTTACTGCAAAGCAGTTTCACTTGCACATCCTTTCACCTGTAGCTACTGGGTTCGGTCTATTTCACGAAAATGACCAGCTGGCTCACCGCGCTTCAACAGATCGCCAAGCTATCCACACAAATAAATAAAAGTCTGGACATTGTCCCCCAAACTGCCGTCGGACCGACGAGGTCTGTTCAAGTTGAATCATGTCTTATTTTCCGGGGGGTAAAAGATGTGTCACGGCTTATTCCTGGGGTAGAATTTATGTCGTACGCACCTTGGCAAGCCCGTAGCACCGGGCCTACCCGTCGTACAAGTCACACTGACTGGCCCGCTTGTCCCAATATATTGGTGATGGTGTCAAAAGGGGGACCATTTTCGGCATCGGAAGAGGAAAGATGGAGAGGGCGGACTCTCCTGTACGTCTCGACGTGAAGCTCTGCTGGACCTGATGTCACACCCCAGTTACATGGGCGTTGTGCGTGCAAGTCGGGCCGCTTCGGTTCAATAGGAGAAGATATTATTAAAGTTTACAACCTCGACGAGGTCTAGAATTCTCATCTTGTCGGATGTATTCTGCCGAGTTGTCGATATTTCCAGAGAGGGAATGTCACCCGTGACGAGACGACATACGAAATCAAGGAAATTGTTGCCCACAAGGACTTTGTTTAATCTTGCGAACAAATTGTTTCACTTGGCCCATAGGGCTTGGCAAGGACTTTGACGTAATGAAACGGGTGAATAAAGATGCGAGGCCTTGGTATACAGTCATTGAGGCCTGCCGACGAGAGCTTTCCACAAATTATCATCAGAAGAAAGAAAAAGTAAGAGAAATGGAAATAAAAATAACAAGAGGAAGAAAATGAATAGAAAGAGAAAGAAAGAAAGATTCAATAGACTGTTAACACTGGCCATCATCACTTACACAGATACATCAACACAGCAACTACCTGATGCAGTCATGGCTCAAGCTACCTGGACAAGATGCCATGCTCAAGGCTTGAAACAGCATGGAAAAGCTCGCGTCGGCGCTTGATTAAAGGGCCATATGCGCATAAAATGCTGCTAGGTCGATGTTGCCGAACCGGATCCTGTCGACCTTGAGGTCGTAGGTCATGTTGTCGTCAATGATAGGACGGAACGTCGCGCGGCAGCCGCTCCATGTCCCGTCATCAAGTCGTCACCAGACCCTCGTCAATGTAGAGCATTGTGTAGTGCAGCACTACTTGGCGACAAAGGACGCTATATCTATGTTTGCTCTGATCAAGGTTGGCGTCTGCGAAATTGCCGTTCAGATACTTGGCCAGAAACATCAAACTCTGACCATTGGTCACCGGATAGACCAGCAGGACCTCAATTGGCTACGGTGATAATTTTTTAGTACTTCACTTTTGTCAAAAAGAAGGAGAAAAAGGAAAAAAGAGGGAGAAAAAGTCAATCATGTTAGTAACGCGGAAACGGAGTACTTGCTGTCCCAGGAGCCTCGCCGCGCTCTCTTTCCCGGGCCGAGAGACATCTTCCAGAAGTGTCGTTCGGGGGAATCGCCCACACGAGGTGGTGGGCTCTTCCAGATGCGGATGAGCGAGCTACGACGTGGGTGAACGTCACTGCTGTTCTTGAGGTCGCAGGGGACGTAGGTGAAATCGAACACCACCGTTCACCGGCCCCAATCGTACTCGACGTGAATGTTGGCAGCGTGGAGAGTCCAGGCTGGATCTTGTCTCGAGGTGAATCGTAGAGGTAGATACTTGGCTTACAAGAGCAAGGCCGCAAGACTACTCTAGCTGATGGGCAAAGTCATCCTGACTACTATCCGTAGACCAAAGTGATCAATAGATAAAGACATCTGGGAAGCACCGAGAGCAGCGATCCCCCTTTTCATAATTCAGTCAAGAAAGACCCTGGTTACAGGACGATGCCAAATGGGCATGGCCTGCAGACCGTCAGCAGTAGGGCAGCAGGAACTTTTGGAACAAAAGCCTTACGAGGTAGCATGTACTCAATCCTTACATCGCGGATAGCAACCTTGGAATAAGGATGGGGTTGTGGAATCGGGCCTCTGGGATCGGCGGTTCATCTGTGTGTGACGGGTCCAATGACAGGACCGCCATTACGGTGCGTCTATCACGACCCTGCATTGACTCATCAGCCGCAAAGCAGGGGGTGGCACAAGGTTGAATCCAAGGTTCCCGGTCCATCTTTCTTATATTTTCAGTTTGTGGTAGTGACACATTGTGCCGTTGGTCACGCAAGAGTCGTCGAGCTGTAGCAACTCTTTGTAAAAGTCGATTCGCCAGCAGAACGGCAGCGCGTGCAAGCCAGCTCCCCGTAGACGTTGAGTGAATATTAATAGATCGATTCCTCCCCTTGAAAAGTGCCCCTCCCCCGCGCGGATTTCGCCCCGGGTTCAGGTCCGCAATATCAAGTCCCGCCCGATTAACATCCACGCGCGATTGTACCTTTCGAATAGGTCGCTGGAAGGCTGGGTATGCAAGCGAACCGAGTGAGCCGCAGATGACAAGACTTCAACCCCGTATATCGGATGAGTATCCGGAACAACAGATGGGCTTTCAAAGCCTCGATAATGCTTGGCTACTTTCGCGGTCTAAACCCCGGGCCGGGCCATGGGCCAATACGACAAAGAAGTCGATTACGAGATTTGGGGATGAGAGCTTGCAGTCAAGGCTGTTCTTCCAAAGTAGGAAACAGCCACGTCCAGCCAAGCATGACTCTCAGCGCCAGGCCTATTTCCGTAGGGCTCACTTCAAAATGCACAGCGGTCGTCCAGTACTCCGTACACAAATAATGATTCTTCAAGGTCAACAAGTGTTTAATGAATCTTGCCGCGCTTGGATTTAGTGTTATAATGGATAGTAATCTCAAGTCAAGTGTCTCTGCTTTCAAGTCCCCTCTAGTAAAAGTCACGAGTGTACGTGATACAAACTGTACATAATTGATAAATGGCAAATATCTACCATTGCGCCGTCACAACACTCGTTGAGAGCCTGCATTTCTTTTAGGCAGCACACAAAGCCTTGCATTACATAAACATAACAATTTTCTATTCTTATCTAGAGCTGCACCTGAAGATGCTGCAGCTGCTTCGAATCTCCGATGAGCGCAGGGTAGGCTCGCCAATGACTCGCTTTTCTTTCTATTGTCCGATTGACCTTTGAGATCTTGAGGACGACACGCTTTTATTCATGGTTTCTCTTTTTCAATTCATCACTGTACTACAACAATGGCAATCCTCGATAAGAGCTTGATCGGCGCCGATGCGCTCGGGCTTCAGGTTGGAGCCCCGATTGCCGATTTCGATGAGACGCATTAGTTGACGATGGCCTCGGCGCGCTGGGGCTTTGGTTTTCATTCTCCTTTCGGCATATTAACTAGAGTATAAGACGAAAAAAGGAAAGAAGTGATAATAAGGTATAAGTAGTGTGCATTAAGTATTATGCCTAGTATGTACATTGCTATGCTCATGTCCGTACGTGACCCTTCTTCTTCGTCCTCCATTATCAAAGTGATGGCATCAAGTGATGACATTACCAAGTGATCGAAAAAAAATCGGCAACCTTTGTCCCGTAACTTGGCAGTAGAACTGCAAAAAAAAAAAAAAGAGAGAAGCTTTACTGGGGAACCTTCTGAACGGGGTAGCTCTGGTCAGGCTTGACGACCTTGCCGCCAGCGAGCTGCTTATCCGTGTAAGAAGGCCAGACGAGCAACCCCTTGCTCCTGTCGACGACGGAAAGAGTAGTGTAGGCGGCGTCCTTGCCGAACTGATCCGACCATCCGCTCGTGACGGTGTAGGCGCCGCACTTGGTCTCCTTGCCGGGCGCCTGCGAGGCCGGGACGCTGCCCGACTTGGCGACGGAGAGCTTGCAGGCCTGCTTGGCTCCGGAGGCGTTGACGGTGAAGGACCAGTCGCACTTGGCGTCGGCCTTGTCGCAGACGCGCTTCATCGACTCGATGGTCCAGGTCTGCTGGGCCGACATGGACTTGACCTCGGGGGCCGGGGCCGGGGCCGCGAGGGCGGTGGCGGAGAGGAGGGCAATGAGGGCGGTGGCGGAGAATTGCATCTTTATTGATTGTTTGGTTTTCCTTGCTGAAGAGAGAGGAAAAAAAGGTTGTAGAGAGTTGTTTGTGTTGGTAGGTGAGAGTTGTAGTTTGTTGTAGTTGTGTGAGTTGTTGGATTGGTAGGATGATGATGAGAGTGATGGTTCTTCTTCTAGTCTTTGGAAATGGGGATTCTCTCGACGTCTTTATAGTTGAGAATTACCCTTCTTTGCGTTGACAATGCAATCCATTTCTAGATCGTTGCAAAGGGACCTCGTATTCAATATTATGCATCATGCTCAGCCCAGATGCTCTTGGCAACAAGCTTCCCTCGCCCTCACCGAAGGGACCCCCCCCGTCTCCAACTTATTCAGCCTCGTAAACGAGGCGTATCGAGATTAGTAACATTCTTCTCCAACTTCTAGAACAGGGACAGAACAATAGTTCTCCAAATTTCTTTCTCGTATTTTCGCTGATCTGCATGGATTCTTTCCCTTCACTTACACGTGTCAGTACTATAGTACCGTCAGCTTCGCCTGGCCACAAGGGTCCAAAGAAAACATCAGCTTATTTTGCGTGTCACTCCCTCATGCAAGAACAAATCAGTACTCCGTACTTTTTTTTTTGAGTTCTTTTTCTCAAAGGGCAACAAGCTGAGCTGGGCGATTCATTGGGTCATTGCTTGCATGACAGTTGGCGTCTGTGGGGGTTGCTGCGCATACTATTGCCCTACTTACGGAGTACCGCATCCCTTTTGCACGCCTCGTCGGTTAGTTCGGTTAGATTTCGAGGCTGAAGGTTACACCTATATATGGCATTATTGGTAATTCTTTCTTTTTTGGTATTTTTTCTGCCCTCTCAGCCTTGATGCCGCAGCAATGATTGAGCAAAGTAACCAGATCAGGACCCTGAATATCGGAAAGCGGTGATAATCCTTCTCATCGTTTACTGCGTGCTCCGTACTCGTACGTAGTAAAAACACCACTAAAATTTACCGTCCAGAATTAGTCGCCACGCGTAGATCTTTTCCTGTCCTTGAAAAGATCACGATGGATGGGAAAAGGCATCACCATGTTTCTCGCTGTTCAATGGTGTATTTTACGAGGGCTGACAAAGCGCTAACACATAATATCTCGTACTTTCCCCGCTGACCCTTTTTTACGACCAACTCTCGTATTCCGGGAGCGTCCGATGCAAGGGCGAGAAAACAAAACTTGGTAAAAATCCCAAAAGAAGAAAAAGAGAAAAAAAAGAAAGGGTACCACGTAGTATTCCGTATTCCACCACGTATTGCCCCTGCTAGCTCCATCTGTCGGCATTTGAGGCTTGGAGAACGGGGGGTCCCAGGCCGGATCATTTCTCGGAACTACGGAGTAGAAGTAATAAGCGTAAAACGACCAATGGCTTTTGAATCTTACATCTAGCCCTGTATTCCCCTCTCTCAGCCCTGGGAATGCAACGTTCTATTCGAATTTTTCTAGACGCATGAATCGTATCTATTTGTCACTTGACATTGCATCCTGCGGCGATACGAGGAGGAATCAACAATAGCCCAGACAACGGCTTGACTCGAGCACGGCAGCTGAAATCCAGGGGAAAAGACGAAACACGCACGTATTGTGCACTCACCAACCTTTTTGGTTCTATATGTATTGCGCACCTCACCGACATGTTCTGCTTTATGCTGACCGGAAGCAGCATCTATGTCTCGAGAGTCTATGCCGAGTCTGCACCAACAGCGGTAGCTTTACTCCGCCCAGCCCACAAGTCTTGACCACCATGGCAGTTTATGAAGAATCGTGGTCTCAATTGTAGATTTGTCTATGCTTAGTTTTGTTCCCTTGGCTGCACGGAGTAAGCGCTTGCCAAACTACCATAGATCTCGTTACCACTTGCACCAAGATCGCGTTTCCTCATCACCAAATCCCCAGCCTCGCTCAACCGTTTCCCTCGCTCAACTGCTCCCCTCCACAAGCGAAGTAAAGCAATTTTTAGTGCTCCTGTTCCTCATCGGGCTCCTCCCCCAGACCAAATTCGCTCAACATGACGGATCGACCGGCGTTGCGCTCCCGCACGGCGACGTGCGTCTGGTGCGTCGACATGATGTGCCAGCAGTAAATGTCGAGCGTCTGGCCCGGCCGATGGACGCGGCCGATGAGCTGCTCGCGCTCACGGTTGGAAAAGAGCTCCCCGAACTGGACAATGTAGGAGCAAAAAACAATGTCGATGCCGACGCCGACGAGGCGCGGCGTGGTGACGACAATGTACGTCTTGTCCGACTGGGCTGCCTCGGCGGCCAGGGCGCGGAGAAAGGTGTCGCGGCTCGCCGGCTTGGACGTGACGCTCTGGTAGATGCGCGTCACCTCTGTTATCTCGCGCAGGCTGGGCTCGTTCTGGATCCAGTGGACCAGGTGGGCCACGAGCGAGGGGGTCTGCGCGATGAGGAGGATGTGACGAGGCTTGGCCGTCGTCACAGTCAACGGTGAAGACAGTTCTTCTTCTCCTCCATCTTCTTGGCTCGTGTGGTGATGATGATGATGGCCGCCGTGAGCCTTGTTGATGATGCTGGCCAGAACCCTTGTCCACCCGTGGCCGATGTGCCGGTGCCTCGCCTTGAACAAGACGCCATCCTCGCCGAGCTTGAAGTCGTCGTCAATCTGCCTCACCGTGGCGGGCAGGGGCGTCGACAGCTCGTCGTCGACGCCAGCCGCGAGGCCTGGCATGATACCGGCACTAAAGTACTGCGTGAAGACGAGGCTGCTGGTCACCTCGTCAAACTGGAGGTCCCGTTGCTTCCGGGTCCGGATCTCGGACAGCCTCCGTCGGCATCTTTCCCCAAGCCGGCTGACCATCGGCGCGAGCTCGGCCGGAACCGACACCTCGATGCTGCGACTGTAGACGGCGAGCCGCTTGTCCTTGAGCACCGTGTTCAGGTACGGGCTACCCCAGTTGCGGGCCACGGTAAAGGGGCGCATGAAGTTGGCAAAGTCGGTCGCAAACTTGGCAGTCGAGTCGCCCTCCTCGGTAGTAGTAGCCGTCGTCGTCTCTTGCTCGCCCGGCTTCGACGATGACGACGACCTCTGCAGCTGACGAAACCTGGTGATGAATGCTGGCAGGCTGCGGAGAACCTCTTTCCGATCCTCGGGGTTCGAGATGAGCATCTCGAGGCTCGACGCGACGTCTGCGGGCGAATGTGAAAAGGGCGTCGCCGTCATGAAGCACCACCGCGTCCGACGCCGGTCGTCAACCTCGGATAGCTGCTGGACCCGGCGGAAGCACTTGTACAAGGCAGAATCTCCATTGACCACTAGGTGGCTCTCGTCAAAGACGAAGAGCGTGGCGGCAATGGTGAAGTGTATCCTGATGCAGAGTCCTTATCTGCGGGAGTAGTCGTTGCTGTCGCCGCTGTTGCGGCTTTTCCTCCTGAGTTTTCTCGGCCGACGGATCCTGGTATCACTCCCGAAAAGCCCCTCGACGCCGCTTTTGGGGTGGCACAGCGCCTGATAGGATATGAGGAGGAGGAAGCGGAACTGCTTCGCCGCCGGCTGCGGAGGCTCGAAACGTAAGTCGCATTTGTTCCCAAGCTGCTGACGCAACTCCTCGTACGTCATGGGCTCCAAGGCCTGGTGGGTAAAACTATTGCGCTTCTTGCATCCGTAAGACTCGGTGATGACTTTGGCGATCAGCTCTCCGCGATCCACGCCTCGCTTCTTGAGGCTATCCAGCGGTATTGAGGTCAGCTTGCCTGTGTCCCGGTAGACGACGGGGTCGACAAACAAAAGCTCCTCGACTGTAGTAGTAGCGGTAGTATTGTTCGAATCGTTCGAGGTCCGTACGCGTATATGACTATGGAAAAAGGCCTCGATGCGGTTTGCCCAGGCATCCAGATTGCTCGCCGGCACCGCGATGACCGAGGGGCCGCCGACGAGCTTCTTGTGGTAGTCTCGCGACACGCTATCCGGGACGCAGACGCACTGAATTCCAAAGGGATTCTGGCAAGGACATTCGAGCCCGGCCCCACTGGCGCATCGGCCGAGGTGCAAATCCGGGTACAGGCGCATGTGGCGATGGTTGTGCATGACCAGGGCGCTGACGGCGAAGAGACCCAGGGCGCATATCGACTTGCCGAGCCCGACGTTGTCGGCCACCAGCAGTCCGTTGAGCTCCGGCTCGGACAGTTGCGACTTCATGGCCCTGACGATGAAGGCCATCTGGTGCACCAGGAGGCTCTGCTTGGTGCCCATGAGCAGCTTGCCGCCCAGCACCTGATCTCGCGGGTGGTCGAGGACGGTGCAGACCTCGTGCCACTGGGCCTCGTTGAGGAAGCTCTGGTTGTACAGGATCTGCTGGGACGGCGCGGTGCCGCCGGTGAGAGGCTGGTCGTCGGGCATCTCCCTGACTAGAGGATCGC
The DNA here is from genome assembly GCA_003012115.1 of Trichothecium sympodiale. NCBI lineage: Eukaryota > Fungi > Ascomycota > Sordariomycetes > Hypocreales > Trichothecium > Trichothecium sympodiale. Next base: position 83,350 of record PXOB01000142.1, read on the forward strand.
CCTCGTCATCTGTCTCGACGTCGGGCTGGTCGTAATGGGAGCCTAGGACCTCCTCGAGCTCGAGTGTCTGTTCTCTTCTCGAAGGGGCTGTTGTTGGGTGTCGTGAAGGCGTGTTTGCTGCTCGTGCTTCCAGAATGTCCTCGCTGGAGTAAAGGTCTACTACTTCATGGACGAAATCTTCAAACATGCCGTCGTCCGCTTCTGACCCGACAGTCCTGCTGCTGTTCACGAAGCCTCTGGGGGATTCTCCAGGAGAGACTCGATATGAGGGAATCGGATGCTGACCAGCTCCTTCTGGGTCATCGTCCAGTATGACGAGTGACGAATTGTCAGCGACCATCTCCACGTCACTGCCATCATCATCTCCGGACTCGGATGCGCTCCCATGGATGATTGTGCTCCTGTTGTTATCGTCCCCACGACCAAAGGCACGAGAGCGAGAGCGAGAACGACTTCTTCGAGCGTCATTGGCGAAGACCTCTGGAGGGGTAACTGACTCCGAACGTCGCGTCGCACCACCATCATTTCCAGCAACTTCAGGCGCAGCGGTTTCAACATCATTTGGCCGTCCCAGTTCCCCCCCTCCCACTGTCGGCAGAGAAGGAGGAGGCTGAGCGACAAAGGGCAAGAAATGAAGGTAAAAGTCCTCGGATGCGTGCCCCCGCAGCAACTTCTCAACCTCGCGCATCGTCTTGTGCCAGCTGGCTTCCTCGGAAAAGGCCATCTCGTAGCCCCGCGCGAGGACTCTCCAGGTCCTGACAAGCCGACACTGGGGGACGTTGTCGTCGACCCATGCGCAGAACCTCGCAAAGGTGAAGTAGTGGCGGGGTATGGGGGGTCGGGCGTCGGGGTACGCGAGGAAGGCGAGCAGGCTGCCTTCGTACAGCGGCTCCTGGTCGGATGAATGGCTCCGTATGGTGAAGTAGATCTCGCTGAGGGTCGTGGCGGGAGAGGGTGGTCGTGTCCGGCGTCGCCGTCGGGGTCGCTCGTCCGAGGACGCAGCGCTGCTGCGTGGGCGACTAGAAGCGCGGTTCGCAATCAGCTCATACTTCTCGTGATCAGAAGCTTACCTTGACATTTGGTGTGATAGTATTCGTTCTGCTGTTGGTGCTGACGTTGACGATGTTTCGGGTGGTGCCTCAGAGGTATGGAAATGGGAGAGTTCGGGGGAGTCACGGGTCGCGCGCACCTGCTCCATGGCCGTCGGGATGTAGCAGACAAACAATCCAAATATTTAGGGCCGAACAATGCTGCTTGACCATGACTAAACAATGCTTGTTGAATAAAGACTGCGGGCGGCCAACGGAATAGGTCGCACATTCTCACCAGCTGGTATCAATTGCGGGAACGAGAGGCCTAACGCAGTCTGCTACGCACGCTCTTGCACAATACCAAAGTGAACTGATGATGAATCGTTACACGCTGAACGTCATCTCATGGGCCGAGTTGCAGCTGGTGCAAACCATCAAGCACTATCATCAAACAACTTGCATTGTTCCCTCGAGATGCTAACATTGCTATGGTGTGTTTTCTCAAGTCCTTCTAATGACCATGATGGCTAGGTCTGACATTCTCATCACCAATCCTTCCCAGAACCGATCAATACTGACTGAACCCGAGGTGAACAGGTGGAGGTAGCCGACGGCGATAATCACCAAAAACGCCAGGATGTGCAGCCTTGGCCGTGTAATGAGTTCCCCTTGTCCATTTCCCTCGCGCAGGAAAACCATATCCCCTTCTTCATCGTCACCTGGCCCGACGTCTTTTGCTGCCACCCCATCCTATAGAGTATCAGATATCGCGCTCTGCTCATCCCTCTCGCTCTCGTCGTCCTAAATCGCAGAGCTAGTCGGGGCATCGTCGCGGTCGCTCGTGTCAAAGGTGTGGTCCATGTGATCTCTGTGGTCATCGTGGGCTGAATCGACCTTGGGGCTCGAAGGACTGAGGTTAAATCTGCTGTCAGAAATATGGACATGGAAGAAATGGCTGAATCTGACTGACGGTGTTTGTCTGTTCCATGCCATTGTTTTGAGATGGACAGAAGACTTGTTCATCGAGGCTCTGCGCGCGCTTATCATCCGCAGAGGGCTGTGACAGATTAGTTGAAATGAGACTTGACCAATGTTTGAAATGCATACATTTCATCGTCGGAATCCGTGTCCCATGCGTCCATCATGGTGTGTTTGTTGCAAGCTTTCATGTCGAGAGGGAGAGAGGGCAATAGGGGGAGTGAGGTTGTGTGGTGAGCAGCTCAGCTTTAGCAAATCCAAGTTGTGTGAGAAAGCTGAGGCAAGCATGAGGGGGGAAATTTATATAGCTGCCGCAGCTCTGCCGGCAACTGTAAAAGATGAAGCCAAGGTGAAAAGACCTGCGAAACTTTCTCCATATAACCGCGCGCCACAGGATTCGAATGCCAAATATCAGAAGAGGCGTTGCAGGATGAGCTTGCGCACCAGCATATTTGGATCTGAGGATGCTGCTTTGCCACATGGCTCCTTCACTCTACAGGTCGCAGAGGGATGTTATTCATGTTGGCACATGCTGCTATAAATGTCAAGTCGTGCGCCCGTCACCTTTTACTCAGACACAACGACATGAATCAGCCCCAGAACCTCAGGACGTGCAAAAAGGTGGTAGTGTGCTAATGGGGACCAACTATCTTGGCCACAGTATTGGCATCATACTTGATTACGATGATGAAATCAACATGTTTCAGCGCATATACTACCCCGTCCACTGGATTTGCTTGTGATTCATCTCACTCATAGTCACAGTGTTCGCCATGAGTCTGACCTAGAGCTGTACTATAAACTCGGCAAAAACTCTCACCCTAATGGGTAGCCTCACCCATAATGCATCTACAATCAAAGACCATACCCCCATGACGGATAAAGGTCGTCCGTGGCGGGAGGTGGCGTAGTCGTGGCATCAGTGCATCGACGACGAGTCCCTGAGAACCCGTGAAGGGCACTCTATTTGTGATGCCTTTTTCAGGCAAAAGGACGATTAGATGATGCCTAGTCCTCAGTATGATTCCCATTTTCACTAGTATTATTTCTATTAATATTTCCATTATCATTTCTCTTTTTATTTCTATTCTTTTTGTTATTTTCAGTGTAGTCGAATCCATGTCATATATCCAGCCACCATCTTAGCTCATTCTTCTTGCTGCAAGAATTACTGCCCGTCGGTGACAAAGCACACAACGCATCTGGGCCCAAGTCGGGAACATGGCGCTGGTTGAACTCGTGAGTTTAACTACGTATTAACAGCCATCAAATGATAGTTCAGGCATGTAAAGTGAAATACTCAATGAGATATTGCAAAGAAACCATCCGCATCATTCCATCTCAGAGACGCTGACACCGAACTCCGAACGACCTCCAAGCCCTCCACGGACGTCACCACAACCTTTTTTCTTCCTAATTTTTTGACCTTTGCGTCATTATCACCAGCCCCCCGTCTGATGACAGTCGCTGACATTCTCCGACTTGATCGCTCACGTGCGGTGACTTTAGAGGTCGTAACTTGGAAACACCACAAGTCGGTGATAAGCAGGGAGACGGCTCATCCACAGTGGCAAGACGACGTGTAGTTGTATCTGACCAGTCGCAGGTAAGACCATGCAGGCGAGTGTGGGAACACCCATCGGGCAGCTTACTGCAACACTCGGCCATCAGGCTCACCCTTGCGCGGCAGTGCATAAACGAATAGCCATTTACCACATGCCCTGATATGACGGCAGCATTCATTTCGGGCCCGACCAGTGCTGACGTCCCCCTCCCCCTCTTTCTTCTGACAGCGGGATTCTGGATGAAACATGCGTTGACGAATGTTACTTTATGCAGTTGGATGAGACCTCCCCCCTTCCGTTACCAGGCGGCCGTTATGATAGGTGCATATGCGGTAAGTGAGCTGCAAGGCGCGTGAGGAGCAGCAAACCAGACGAAGCGATGAATTAGCTGAGCGAAAATGAAGAAAATGATGAGAGAATAAAAATAATAATAAAAAAGGGGTAGCTTGCAATCGTGACCTGTCAGTGCATAACCATCATGATAGAGGGAGAGTCGCCTTTGTTCCGATGATTGAATCGATATTAAGCGGGCGAGAGCCGGAACACACCCACACCACCATAAGACGGCATTTCCACTGATACTTTTCTTTATCTTTAGCGGGTTGTGGACGGGCCTAAAAGATGGTGTGTGAGTGTGAGTGTGAGTGTGGCAAGGGTCTGTCCCAGCCCATCTCTGCCAAGTCAAGCTAAGAGATCTCCGCGTCTTTCTAGCGGGCTGACCATCAAGTCAGCTTTAAAGCCTTTAAACGACAATTAGCTATGTGCTGGCTCTAGCAATTGTGTGCTTACTTGTAGGCGATGGGCCATTCAAACATTCACTTCAAATTCATCAAGAAGCAGTAAATGTAAAAAGGATATATATGTATATATATTGGTATTTGCATATGTTCGATTCAAGTATGTGCATTGTAATCGTCAGACAGAAGAAAATTCGTAAAAAAAGAAAAAGAATCCATTCCCGTAAAGTCCCATCCTTACGGTCCGGAGATTCCTCATCCACATCAATCCATATCCAGAAAACTCACAAGTTCCACTCGCAAGCATAACTCCAAGTCAATGGAGCAAAAGTCCTCCCATTTTCCTCGATGATGGAAAACGACTCCATTTAAGCGGAGAAGCCGTTGTTGATGAGGAGGTTGGCGGTGTCAGAGGGAACGCCGGAGATGGCACCCTCGAGGGCGGACGAGGCAATGGAGTCGCAGAGGCCCTCGACCGAGGCACCGGTGCCGAGCAGGTAGGCGGCGAGACCGGCAACGTGAGGAGAAGCTATGAATAAGATGTTAGCCATGATCGGAATTTTTAAACTAGAAAGATGGGAAGATACATACCCATAGAGGTACCGGAGTAAACGTCGGTCTTGCCACCGGGGACGGAAGACTCAATGTCGACACCGGGGGCGAGGACGTCGACGACGCTGCCGAAGTTGGAGAAGCTTGCGAGGCCATCCTTCTCGTCGGTGGCACCGACAGTGCAGGCAGTCTTGGCCGAGGCAGGGGAGTAGTTGGTGGCATCGGAGCCGTCGTTGCCGGCGGCGACGGCCAGGAAGACACCGGCCGAGACGATGGCATCGGCGGCGTCGTTGACGGCCTGGGAGAAGCCACCGCCGAGGGACATGTTGGCGACGGCACCCTTGGGGCAGCTCTGGCCGGGGGCATCGTCGACGACAAACTCCATGCCGGCAATGACACCGGCGTTGGTGCCGGAGCCGTCGTCGCCGAGGACCTTTACGGCGAAGATGGAAGCCTTCTTGGCAACACCATAGGTGGTACCGGCGATGGTGCCGGCGACGTGGGTGCCGTGGCCCTGACCATCAGCATCGTTGTTGTCAACAAAGTTAGCGGCCCAGGTGGCGCGGCCGTCGAACTCGGGGTGCTCAATGTCGACGCCAGTGTCGACGACGTAGGCGCAGGTGCCCTCGCCGGCAGACTCGTCGTACGAGTAGGTGCTGCCGCCGGGCTCCTGGCTGGAGATGCGGGCGAGGCCCCAGGGGGCGTCCTCCTGCGTGGCCGAGATGCGGACGATGGCGTCCTGCTCGATGTAGTCGACCTGGGGGTCGTTCTTGAGGTTCTCAAGCTCCTCCTCGGTCAGCGAGGCGGCGAAGCCGGCGAAGCTGCTCGAGTAGGTGAAGTCGGCGGAAGCCTGGATCTTGGCCATGGCCGAGGAGACGGCAGTCTTGGGGGAGTCCTTCTTCATGCGGACAATGTACTTGCCCTCGACGAGCTCAGAGTTGCGGGGGATGAGGACGGGAGCGGGAGCATCACGCCTGGCGATGGAAGGGGCGGCCAGCGCCATGGGGAGGAGAGCGAGAAGAACGGCGGAACGCATATTGACGGTTCTTTGGGGTATAATTGACAAAGGTTGAAGAAGGGTTCGTGTTTGGGGAGAAGGGGGTTTGTGTTTGGATGGATGGATGGATTGGATGAGGATGGGATGAGGAGAGAAGGAATTTGGAATCGGAAGGGGGGATATTCGAATCTATTTATCTTTGATTCGAAACGTCCAAGATGTGTATCCTGAAGGAGAGCTATATGTGTATAATAGCTGACATGTACTCCGTACTCCGTTCTATGCTTTGGGATGTACTAACAGCTGATCGACAAGTCAGCCTATCGGCCGCAGTACCACTAGACGAGCCTCATGTACGTGCACTCCGCTGTCGGTATATGTGTGGATAGCACTCCGCGATGGCACAACCACCCCGGTGATGAGGGGGTGTTGCAAAAAAGGTACCCACCATCACCACAACATCTCGTGTGTATGCATGTAGAAATCAACTTTCCACTCATTTCTTCACAACTTGACGAGAACGTCTCGTGGCCGGGAAAAGGTCGTCGTCTTGTCTTGTCTGCGAAGGGAAGCTGTGCCGATCGCAGGCCAAAAACCTGCTGGCCACTCCCCTGAACCTCCCTGATGCGGCAGGCTGCGCAAAAGGGCGCCGCAACAATCCACCCCCTCCCTTGGGCTACGTGACTGTCGATCTCTACTTGTAGACCTGTTACCTACCAAGAGCAGTCAAGTGCTGGCTTCTAACACTTTTAACATCGTACGTTTGCATGTTTGTACTTCGTATCTGTGCTAGATCTCGCCTGTATTTTTACGGAGTATGCAGTTTATCATGAATAAACAATTATGCCTATCTGTGCCGGTCTGTGGTTATTTCCCACACGCGGATACTTTGTACAAACTACATGCGTGCTGAATACGGAGTATACTTTCACTTTTTTCGCCTCACACATGCATGTGTAAAGAATCCTCTTCGTTTGGAACTCCGTACAGGGTCCGGTTTTGGTTGCTTTTCTTTTTCTCGTTTTTCCCTGTTTTCGTCGGCGTGAGATATTCCTTCCACGCTGGTGAGAGACTGGTACCGTTTATCGATTGAGTTTGACCTATTTTTACGCATCTAAAAATCAGGGGTTCCCGTTAATGCGCTCCAGGCGTTTTGGGCCGTTTGGGAACTCAAACGCCACGGCGGAGGAAATTTCCGAATTCCTTCGTCTTTCGCCCTATCAACAGCCGCCACTCCATCTACGGAGTTTAGTTGCACGAGATATCAATATAATGTTCGGTGCACTACCGCCGGAATCGCCTTGAACATGTTACACTGGATAACATTTTTCACTTCCTTGATTTATTCTTCCCTTTTCTTCTTCTTTTTCCCTTTCATTGGGTCGTGCAAAGATTCAGGTACCGGGAACTAAAGAGAGCCCAACAAAAAGCCGTGGATAACTCGCTGGTCGCACATCAGCCAAGACACTCTACCAGGTGAGGTGCCGGCGTGATGGCGGACCCATGTCCACCCCAGACAAAAGTCGACAAGCTCAGGGGCTGATCATGTCGGCAATTGGGACTAGCCTACGCTCAGCTGGGGGGGTTGGGTGAGTGGGTTGGGCGACCCGCCATTTGTCCCGGTACTGTCCTCCGGATAACTCGCACGATTCCCCCCCCCAATTCCAGTCGTACTCCGTACACACAACTTGGAAGCACCCAACAATAAGGCGCTGGATGTGAAGAATTGTGGCGTATCTAAGTTGGCCTTTCATCTCCGACGTGTATTCCGTTCCCGTCCCCCTTTTGAAATTCTTCCAATGATACTCCATACTGGCTACCTTTTCATGTTATCTGGCCTTGATTTTGTATGCAGACATGATAACATGATCGGATACCCGTTCAATTTATCCTTGTTTTCAAGCTTGATTCGCCCGAGTGAAACTCAATGCGCGCAAGAGTGGACGTTTCGCCTGCAAACCGACGCTAACTCCGTATTCAGAAAAGGCATCTGATTTCAAACTAACCCATGTTTTAAGACCGGGGCCGTTTTGGAACTTTTTTTTCTTCTTGCTTTTATTCCCACCAAATTCTCCGTCTCATGGAGCTTTGACCCGATGATAAACATCTGAGCCAATGATGCACTTCTGTTGAAAAGGCGTGCTTGTTTTATCTCCCGATATCAATCGAACGAAGAAAAAAGCTCGTGATTCTTTGTTGGGAAAGGCATACGTTGTTAGGTTGTTTGGTTGCAAATGTCGCTCAGAGCTTACACCATCAGCTCACCCCTGCCCTCCCCGCCCGCTCGCCCCCTCTCACATTCCAGCGGCCGACAGCCTCGGAACAGCCAGCCTCGCCTTGGGTCACATCCATCAGGTCAGGTAGCGCCGGCTTCTGCAACATTGGCAAAGCTTGGTGGTGTCTCATTACCAGGGTTTGGTCTCAGGGGCATACGGTGACGGAGATGCGGCTGTTCTTCTCTTTTTTCTTCTTCAATCATGTCCAATGTTCTATGTAAACAACTTATTGAAGCCATCGCCCGTTGATCGCCTGAGCGGGAAACGGCTCGGATTTAAGCGTAGACATAAACTTGAGTCTGTTTACTGGGGAATGGCTATCAGGGTCCTACTTGTACGCATGGCCGCCCATCAGCGCCTATCCTTTTTGTTAATCCGGCTCATTCCTCTCTGATGTTCAAAACAACCTACGCTTTCGGCATGGAGTACATGTGATTTCTACAAACCACGGGAAAAGGGGTGGAGCTAATATGGGTTCAAACCGTTTGTCCAGCGCCACAATCAATCGGCCCCGAAAAGTGATCGTCGGTGGTCGTGAGTCCTCCTCCTCCATCGCGCGCGGTCGTCGCCTACCCACTCGGGAAGCTCAACCATTAAACCCATCAGTGAGTAGCGGATACACCAAGTGTTAGGGACAACCGCAAAAAGTCCCCGGACTCCACGACAGATTGTCTTTAGGCATGCGGAACGGAGTACAACACACACCGCATTCTAGCTAACAAAACCTGTCTTACTAACTATTACTCCGTACCTATCACGCGGCTTATTACTTACTACCCTCGAGGCTGGGCACGCAAGCGAAGGAATTAATTCACCCGTTTGATCATCAAGGTTATTCGGTCCGCTGGTGGCAAAAAAGACGCCATTGTTCAAGCCTCGGATCTCCTATTCTTTCTTTTCTCTCTTGTGATTGTATTCGGATAGTGTGTGACCTTGCTAGTAACCGCTATCTTTTGTTTATTCGGAGTTTTGCGGTCGACCGAGATAAGGACTTCTTCACCACGGGAAACGATCGTCACTGCACGTCAGAACCACCCCCCTTGTTTCAATGCCTTGCTTCTGCGACGGACCTTGGCAGTCTGATGTTAAATCACGATTGTTTCACGCTCAACCATCAGTCAGCCTTACTCGAACCCACACCCTCTTATGTATGCATCCTAGTGCCTGAGGGTGTGTTGTCAGCCAAGGTTTGGAGGTTCCTTGCATCTTTGCCCCAGGTTTGTGATGCTACGTCTCGATATCAGCATCCCATCTCGCTCCACTGCCTCTGCATGGGTACCTTCATAACGAGTACGTAAAACGAATAGCATGTCAACCCGACTTGGACAACAACCCGCCAAGTGCTCCATCAACACAGTGGTGTCTTGTCGAGAAACTTGATGGTCAATACGCGAACTCACCGTCCTGCCGTCAGCTTCTAGTTTGCATTGTGTACTCCATACGCGCAAAAGCTCCGTTCACGACCGACGTGCAACGCCACTCCATTATAGTGACAAGTTTACCATGTAGCCTCCCTCCCTCTTCGTGACTAGGATACGTACACACATTTTGCCTCCATCCCACCCATCAGACCACCCCGCTGTTAGTGGACCTCTAAATAACAATCTATCCTCCTCGAGAATCTTCGATGGAATTAACAAAAAGTCCCACAGACTAGACTTCCTTTTCTCAGCCCCCTCCTCCCCTGCTTCCAGATAGCCCGATATGGCGTCCTTCCATAACGAGCGGCCGTGTTGGGACGTCAAGGCCGTCCGAGTATGTCATTGTGCGTGAAAGCTGCGAAGCCGCTATGCACTCGGGGCTTGGCTGCCGTATTTCTCTCGACCTCGAAAGAGGAAGAGAAGGAACCTTTGTTGGAGCCCCAATCGTGATCAATGCTCTGTTTGCGTATCTTTCCCGTTATTTTACGTGCTCATGACTTGACGGAACCCCGAGGTTGATTCGTCAGGCTCTACTCATCACTCTTGACCAAACTCATTTCTGAACATGCAACGGCTCTACCAACATGCCATTGGCGCAATGGACTCATTGCTAGCTCAGGAACTTCCTATTCGAAGCTTCCACGGCCAGCCTTGGCAAACTGGGGTACCTACCTTGCCTTCTTGCCTCGCCATGTTCCTCATCGACTTGTCGAATCAGAGTCGTCCGTCTGTCCATTGCCGTCTTGGCTGTACACTTGCATGTACCCCCAGCTCTTCAACTCACGACACAAGGCTCCATCGTGAGAGCTTCTACGGGGCAGCTTACAAGGCTGTACAAAAGGCCCTGAGAGAAATTCGGGCAAACTTAGTTGACCCCCGGACACCTTAATGACCAATGTGACAGTGAGGATGGAAACGAGATGATGATGGGCGGCAAATTCGCGGAACTCCTTCTTCTCTCTTTCCTTTGCATTCTTTCTTCTTCCATAGGCTCGCCTATAGAACCCAATACGAGGGCTTCCACTTTCGTCACCACCTTCCGACACTCATCATTTGGCATTTGCGAAACTTGGGGGCACATCAGAAGGCGTCGGATATCCTCGCAGTAGCTATGGTTGACATCGCAGCCTCGTAAATGGCGTCCCCAACTTTCTTGGGCTACTGCCGTTCGAAACCTTTGGGGCGACGACTATTGTGCACAGCGAGGCGGGTGGCTTCTCCTAGGGTTCGCTCGAGGCATAACGAGATGTGATGGAAGATGGAGGAAAGATAATCTGACCTCGTCTTGCCATTTCTAAGCGTATGCTCGCGGATAATTCCTTTTGGGAAAAATTCTGTCTTTGGCGCCTCTCTCGGACGATCAGCAATTTGGACGCGACTCTACGCAACTATCTCGTACGGTCCTACCATGTTCGTCGAGTAGACATATTTCCACCATTGAGAGGCACCCTGGGTCTCGGGTCACATGGTTATGGCATGCTCCGTGTGCCTCAAGTCGCTCTCTTGGAAAGCCATATCGAAGAGGGCTCTCACTTGCTTGGTGGAAACAGACAATAACTACTGTGTGCACCCATAGCCCGGCATGCTTCCCAACCAGTGGAAACATCACTTTGTTCATAACGAAGACACAGCATAATCGGAACCTCTGTCACTATTTGCAAGTCATATATATATATATGAATACTTCAAGCTAATTGTTCATATATATACAGAAATACCCATCGGCCGACATCCTAAAGCTGACCGGCAGCCTTGGCCTTTTCCACCTCGGCATCGAGAGCGGCGACGGCCTCGTTGTAGGCAGCGAGGTCCTGGTCCGAAGAAGCGACGCTCTCGGAGGGGGCCTTGCGACCAAAGGCACGAACCGCCTGGTAGTAGACGTTGGCAGTGGACTCACAAGCGGCCTGAGGCGACTCGCTCTGGCAGATGAAGTACAGGCTACAATACCAGACACAGTCAATATGGGACTTTGCACTTGGAAACATCGGTAAGAGGGGGAGCTTGAGACATACTCATCCCTGAAGTTGTTGTCAATCTTCAGCTTGGTGTCGTCGTTGAAGCGGCCCTGAGCCTTGTAGTTCCTATAGCCAAAGTCGTGGCGCTGGCAGCCAGGCTAATTAAAAACCCAAGTTAGCAAAAAGCCTACAGCATAGAACAAACACATGCACATTTTCTCCCAAGAGAAACTTACCTCGAAGCCGAAGCCGAACGGGTTGTCCGGGCTCCAGGAGCAGTTGTCGGAAGACCAGTCGAGAGTAGGAGGATCCTGAGCCGCACGACGAGAGACAAAGGTCGCCAGGCTCATGGAGAAGAGGAGCTCATCCGTGACGCTGTTCTGACGCTTCGCAATGGCCTCGTCGTTGGCCGGGGCCGCCGAGGCGACGGACAGGAGGGCGGCGGTGACGGCAAGGAACTTCATCTTGGGCTGCAGGACAAACTGACACACTCGATCTCGTTGCTTAATGGCTGATCGGATGCCCGAGAACTCTCTCTCTTCATGATGGATGTGCGTACTGTCTCGGGCTTTTTATACTTGGGCCATGACAACGCACCCTCATCTTGCATCGACGGCGCGTAAATGGACGCTTCCTTTGCAGCTGAATGAGATGCAGACGACGATCTTTGCCGTAGGAGTGCATCCCCTAGTAAAGGTAAAGGTTGCCCACGAGACTACGGCTGCAATGTCAATTCGCCTATACCATTGGGTGAGTCGATCCACCTTCTCCAGACGGTAAAGAGGTCGAGAGACGGTTCCGGCCAACTTGGACTATCCTATCTGCAGACAAAATAAAAGTCGACAGCTTTATCTGCTAGCCTATCATGAGGTACCCCTTTAAGATGCCAGAACTTGATCGTAGCTTGCAAGGCATAGTGGAAGCTTTCTGGATAGTATCACAATCTCTACGGGCCGCATCTGCAATTTCTCCAAAGTGTTTAATCCGATTTTGCAAGACCAGACGCAGTACTCTGTACGGAGTAGTTGCTCCATAAATGTACATCTCTCAGCTGTCCAGGTATTTCTGTCTGAGCTGGCACTAGTGCGCTCGGGGCTCTCCGATCACTATTGTCAACGGGGGGGTTGGGTAGCAGTGATTAGATTAGTACATGCATGTACGGAAAAACCACAGCGAATGGAAACGCCTGTGTCAGATTTTCCACCATGGAGGAGGCGAATTCATCGGAGAAATGGCCAGGTCTCCTGCAGGCCATTCAAACCTGAATGTTGCATCTTGCAGTCTAGGAGAGGGCTGCGGGCTTACGAAATTCGACATCTTTTCTGGTAACCACTGCGGACGCATTTTAGACGCTTCGCCGTAGCTTCTCAGCGGGGTATGTCTTTCCCTCTCCCCCAAAAGGCGATTCGAAAAACCACTTGGTTGGGATGCGTACATATGTCGGCAGAGGATCTTGGTAGACATCGAACTCCAGAGTAAGCATGCCAGAGGCATGCACTCTAAGTCTATACAAAGGTTGATGGCCACGTGCTATAGAATTTTGGCAGGGAAAGATGTCCATCAGGTTGGTCTGCCGTTTTTCAGGCAGTGTAATCAAGGTCCCATCAGGTATCTAGCTTTTCTGAAACATGGCGCTTTTGAGTGAAGCTGGCAGGATTTCATAGATGCTATCGCCGACGAGCCGTAGCAGATGAGCGTTTGAAATGGATCTTGAATACGTTGCTCTTATGCTCCAGTTGAGACAACTCGTCCCCATGACTACCGAGACACCTTAAGGGTGCATGAAGTGGTGTCCAGACTCGCATGTTGCTTATAGTTGGGAGGCAAGGGACAGAATGTTGTCTCAACTGGCTAGATAAAACTATTCTGCATCGATGATTGGAAGATTATTCATAGTCGACCTGTCTGGCTCAAAGCATCGAACGTGCTTCACTTCGTGATTATGTAGGGTAAGGTAGAGAAAGTGATGGCTTGCTAACCAATATGATCGTTTCCCCATAAAACGCACTAGAGGAGTACGAAGCTTTGTATGAGACCAAAGTGTTGAGAGAAGTACTGCACTCGAATCTTTAGGCCAGACGTCCACCGCCGAGATATTCTACTACTAGCACAAGGCACGCTTTCTTTTGTAACCAACCACGCGTCAATTTCACGTTTTTTCTTTTCTTTCTTGTAACTCATTCCTCATCACGTCGCTTCGTGTCAGCAAAACAATCTCTGCAAATGTTGATACGACAGCACTCTACTCCCTCGTCCTCATCAACGCCTTGAAGCAAATTGACAAGCTCGTCCAAGAAATATTCTGACAAGCCATAAGACACAGGACACAAAAAATGATATACACAATTCTGTCTTCTCGAGGTAGATACTTTTCCTCAGACCTGTCTCACAAAAAGCTATATACAAGAAAAACCCCATTGCTTTCGAATGCGCCACGCTACATCGGAGCCCCCATCTCATCGGACCGCAATGACCTAATAGTGCCCCGCACTTAGTACCTCTCACGCATAGAGCGCTTGAAGAGGGGGTTGTCGCCGGGAAGCTTGTCGAGAGGGCCGTTGAAGCCAACCTCCTCGTCAGAGGCGGGAATCTCGGGGTCCCTCTTGGCCGACTCGCCGGGGGTGCCGTTGGGGCCGATGTTGAGCGAGCAGCTGGGGTTGTTGACGCCGCCGGAGCCCGTGCATGTGGTGATGCTGTCCTCGAGGCGCTGCTGGTCCGTCCAGCCCTGGAGGTAGTCACCGTGAAGACCGCTGAAAAAGGTTTCATCGTTAGCTTTATTTGCTATCATCATTTCAAACTTCAAGATATGAACAGGGGCAGATATGATACGTACTAGCCAACGGTGTCGCCCTGGGCCCAGACCCAGCGGTTAAAGTTGGACGAGAACTTGCCAGTGTCATAGAAGAACTCGTAAAAGACGGAGAAGATGGCGACGGGGTGAGACTCGGGACACACGCCAGTGTTGTAAGCACCCTTTTCAGGGAAAGCCATCTATAAAATCTTGTCAGCAACTCCTCTGGTTACCCACGCTCAACCTGCATTTTTCTTTTCTAAAAAAGAGAGTCAACTTACGTGGCTCTTGTGGTCGCTGCTGTCAAGGTCCCTGCCGTTCCAGCAAGAAGGGAAGTAAGTCTCTGCCCTCAGCCTGCTGCAGGCCTTGGGGAGCTCAGGGGTGTCACCGGCGGGCTCAAGGCAGACGTGGGAGATGGCCTGGTGCTCCTTGTTGCCAGCGTCATAGTTCCTAGCTTATTCTTAGCAACTGGAGAAAAAGACTTGACGAGATGGTATTTATTATCTCGGGTCAGGCACATACTTGCGGTAGGGGTCACCGACGACCATGCGCAGGTTGGCGGGAGGGGCAATGGGCTTGGGGGCATCGTTGCAGTTCTCGCGGCCAGGGGCGTAATCGCAAGCACGGTCGAGGTAGTAGGCAGCCTATTCGTCGTCGTCAACACACCTTTTACCCCCTTTGGAACCATCTTGGGAGATCGACTCGAGAAAACTTACAACGCCCTGGAACTCAACCATCTCAAACTTGCCATCCCTGTTCTGGTGGTACAGCTGAGGCTGCCAGTAGTTGCTCTGGTCGAGTATCTTGTCGCAGGTCGTCGCCTTGGCGTTGACGGCAGTATCCTCGCCCATGGTGTACTGGAAGGCGGTGCCGCCGACGACGGCGTGGACGTGACGTGAAGGGACCCCGGGCTGAACGATGGGATCGGCACGCTGGATAGTCAGGGGAGAGCAGCCGACAGTGAAGATCTGAGCCTGGGTGGCGGGGAGTGCAGCGATGGCGGCCGCAGTGGCGGCGGCGATGGTCTTCTTGGAAGGCATGTTGGGCGTGTTGAGATGAACAAGGTCCGAAAGGGGAGTATCTACCAGAGATGTTCTTGAACAACCTTGTTTGCTGTGTGATCTGACTGTGGAATGAGATGTGAGACAGGGAAGTTGGATGAGGGTCATCGTCACGGCTCTTTAAGTAGTAATGATAGTCTGGAAAGCACCTCCTTGATCAAGGCTGAAGAAGGGTTCCCCCTTTCATACGATATACTAAGTACTACATAACTGTACCTCTGTTGCATCTAAACCCTGACCCATGATCTTGGAGAATGCTTCTCCCCGAAGAGCCACACTAGAACGTCCGAGACATGTAAGCACCATGATCAAGGAAACAGCCGACAAGCCGCGCCCTGTTCCCCATTCTAAGACCCTGTACGGAGTATATCCTTCGCATTCGGAGGTTTCCCTGGGGTTTGGCCCAAGCGAGCTTTTCCTAGGAAGAAAAAAGAAAGAAGGAAGAAAGCCTGTATCACATTCGTGAAAGTGGAAGGGAGGGGGGGGGGGGGGGTTGCAAGTTTCCGCGCCTAGGGCTTCTTCTGTTCTGCCATTTTCATGTTAGCGCGCGCCGATCAATGCCCGAAAGTAACTGTTTTACTCGCGTGGAAATCGGCAAGCTGCCATCTGCCGCGCATCGACATGCCTATTACGCATTGTCTTGTAAAGGGGGGAGAGGGGGGAGACTCGAGTGTTGTTTCGAATAGGACGCTTTAGTGTTTAGATGAAGCGTTTTCTCAGTCATCTACCTGCTTGTAACTTCAACTTCTGCTGATCGTACATGAACCATGAAACCATGAAACAGTGGCTTTTCATCGTAAAACTTGACATGGACAATCTTCAAGGGTGGGTTTGAGCATTCTCTTGCGCTGGCTGCTGATGGTGAGATGAAGCTACACTCCCCGTCTTGGGTTGGGGGAGGTTTTGGCCAAGAAGAATGTAACCTAAAATTCGCCGAGCAGAATGCAGCGCAGCGGTTTTTAGATTGGTGACGATACGAGTCAAACAAGCACGCGAGACACATCTGCGGTTGCTACTCTCACCATGCGAGGGGGGTGACCAGGTGGTCGGGTCGGCGTCGAGCGTTGGGATGCCAAGCTTAACGCCGACAATTCGGGCAGCCAACAGCCGCGATTACAGATTAATTATCGTGGCGTTTCACTGTTTAACAGTACTTTATTACTTACTCCTGAAAAGTATGTGGTTCAACGGCTTACAAGGCATAGGAGGAGTAGTAGGTATCACAGACGCCTGCATCTCTTCACCCTAGTATTGTACTCTGAACTCTAGTATTCTTCGTTTGGACGGCACGTTTCTCGTTGAGACGCGCCGGCGGTTTCGTCCGTCAAGCTATCCATTAAACCCGCGTAAAATGAACTAGGGGGAACCCAGCGTTTGAAAGGAGAGGTTGCCCGGTCCTTGAGCAACACGGCCCCACCAAAACCCGCTGAGACGATGAGATCAGCGCTTGCTTTCTTTCATCACTTGCATCTTTGACAAGTATTGATGACTTTGCATGCGAGATCGTAGCTGTTGCGTCCTGCCAACGCGTGTCCAATAAGGGATCTACGTTTTATGCAGTACGTGCAATATATGCAAATGCGACAAAGATAAGAAGAGAAGAGAAGACGTTTTTTTTTCGGACAAAATGTTAGACTCTAATAGTGCTGGTGAGACAGAGTCGCCTTGCCCCAGTTTATTGTCTACGGAATACCGAGTTTGTGCATTGCGGGGGTCGCAAGGATGCGAGGCCGCTCCTCTTCCAGATTCTGATCCTGCCATGACCCCTTTAGGCGGGAGGGTCGACCTCTTTGGCGAGCCCAGAAACCGAAATTGGAAACGCATATACTACGACTTACATACACGTTGTCTTAAGGAGATATGTATTTGCACCGTCTATTGTTGCCCAAGGGTCGCCTGCAAGGAATATCCCGCAGCCCACGCATTGCGCCCGCAAGCATGCTCGCTTGCATGTCTCGGTCAAGTAAGCGTCAAGAGACTTGCATTAAAGACAAAAGTAGCAACGAGACATCTTACGGAGTAAATGTCCAAGACTCCATGTTTACTTGGTAGGTTTCTCGTGAATCACGAGTGGGCACGGGAAACATGCATATGTACGTGTTAGAAACAATCCACCAATCCCAGAGATGAGGTTCGAATTTCCTCCAGACGACGTCCCATGGATCGAACCCTTGAGTGCTGCACATCGGGCCTTCTCCTGCTAGTGAATGTTACCGCGCTAGGGGTCCTGAAAAGCTCCCATTGGTGACCTTGCAGGATGTCAGCCGGATGACTAGGTAAAGACAGACGAACGATGGCCAAGGCGTCTCTGATTGTCGATATCACATGCCGCCAACTCATACCAGCCACGGCTGATGACCGAAAAGTCTGGGAATCCAGGAGTGAGCCACGATGGTATCTTGTCGCGCGGAGGCTCGGCCCAAGAGTTCTTTGGGAACTATGCGCCTCTGGTCAGTAGTATCAGGGAGGCTTTTTACCTGTCCATGTGATGCCACGTCAATCTCTCTCCCCACGAATACGTGATACTACCCATTTCCTGCCGGCAGAACTTTACCCCAGCCCACGCTAGAGCACTCCATGGCACTTGAAAGCCGTGTTGTACAGGCATTAACCTTATTTGCCGTTAGGTAACTTCGGTAGACGAATCTAGAGGACGATAAAAAAAAAAGGAAAAATCAGAAGGAAAAAGCAACCTTATTCTGAGTGGCTTGACGCTTGTGTAAGACGTGAGCAACTAGGCTCGATATTGAAAAAGATCACGTCGTCTCGAAGTGCAGACTACTGGACATGCCAAAGCTAGATCTGCCGTCCCCCTGATCGAGTTCCTTCACAGGAGAGAAGAAGAACGACTACGTCCCGCCGTGTCAGGTCGATGGAAATCACAACAGGCGCCGACGGATCCGAACTCCGCGGAGATGTAGGAGCCCACCAATACGAAGATAAAGGATTTCAAAACTCGGGATCAAGCAAATCAAAAGTGGGCAGGCAATAGCCACGGATGCTTATTATCCTGTGGTCAGCATAGCAGGCCACGTGGGAAACTGGATACTGGATGTAGGTTTAGTTAGTCTTGTGTTAGCCCCTTTCCAGACAGCAAATATCGGGCCTACTCAACACTGCATCTAGAACGAGGGAGGAGTTCCTGTAGGCGATAGTCCCCGAAATCAGTAGGATTGACGGAAGTAATCGACGGACCATGACCGACCTTTGGCTTGTCTGTATGTATGACTGAGGATCGAGATGCGTACTTGACATGGAGTCGAGTGTGTCTTTCAGTCTCTCCTCTTTTCAAGTTTTTTACTTTTATTTCTTTCTTTTTTTTGCTTGCACGTGCCCTTCAACTTTGCTTAGCAAATTATTGTCTGCGATGATAGCTTTTCCATCATCCTAGCTTCAAGGACCTTCTCGGATTGGTCTTGGTAGTGAGGTGGCTATCTTACACATGGGCATGCTCACCAATCTTCATATTGCAAGGTACTTACTCGCATGTAAGAAGTGCTAGGATTGCCAACTCGGCCAAGATATCTGAGAGGTAGTTCCATGTCTATATCCAACGATAGCGCTTACCTCCTTTACCAAACTTGTCCGATATTCCACCAACACCGGCTCACATTGCCCCAGCACCGACTGTTCCAGCGCCAGATAGCAAGTACATGCCAGCCAAGGCACGAGGATGCGGTCCCTTCATCGGGTCATAGTCCGGATCCGTCGTCTCCGGAACCTCTGCTCTGAGTGTCCCGAGGGCAAGCGCATCAAGATATCTCGACTCCCTCCCTTTGACGTGCTCCCGGAGCACCCGCAGTGTCTGCTCAAGAGCACGCTCGTCGCTAGGCTCCAGAGCAGACCGCAAGAGACCCAACCGGGACGCCCAAGCCGAGGTCACCGCGGCCGGAGGACCGCCATCGGACGCCGCCTTTGCGCTCTCAGCCTCGCACGTTATGACGCTCAGCCAGTCCAAGTCTAGAGCCCCTGCGCTCAGGACGGAGTGCCCGCTAATGCCGAAGAACTCCTTGTAGTCTGCGGCAGACTTGCCTCTGTCCCGGAGGCGTTTTACGAGCGTCGCTTCAAAGTCGCCCTGTGACTTTGTAGTCCAACCTATGCGGAACATGTACGTTCCTTGAGTGGCAAAGTCGCCGCAAGGGACGGCCGCAAGCCACAGCTTCTCTTCGTATACGTCAAAGGGAGCTACGCGCATACTCCAGCATCGGCTTGCGTATTCAATCTCGTACTTCTGCCCAAAGGCGAGAAACGCGAGCGAGTTACTCTGTCGACTTGGGCTTAGGCGGTGCAGGACCCAGACGGGATCGCCCTCCTGCTTGGAGGTGTCTTCCGCGAGCCGATCCTGGGTTTTGCTCCACGTGTCATTCTGTATCATCGGCAGGGCTGCCGTCTTGAACCCCTCGCTTGAAGGTTTGAGATCGGCTGGCGGCTCCAAGGCGGAGGGTGTTAGTCGGTTGACGGCATGCAGCGAGAAGGATGAATGTCGTTGCCGCTGCTTGGAAGATAACAGAGATGCCAGTACCCCCGACGACTTGACGTGGATTATCCGACCAGCATCTTCAGAGTCGTTGGAGTACATGGACTTAGCGTTGGATTTTGTTAATGTCATTCTGAGATGATGTGAGTTATGTCTTGCTATAGCAAGACAAAATAGGTCTCCCGGCCGAGGATACAATAAGAGACGCTCTTACTTACCTCTTGATTGTATATAGCTTCACCCTTGAACTCTCCCTGCATCTTCTTCAGAGGAATCCCGCTGTAGTGAACAGTCGAACCCTCCCCGATCTGGAGCCCGTTTAGCTCCCCGCAGAGCGTCTTCAGAA
The DNA here is from genome assembly GCA_003012115.1 of Trichothecium sympodiale. Lineage (NCBI taxonomy): Eukaryota > Fungi > Ascomycota > Sordariomycetes > Hypocreales > Trichothecium > Trichothecium sympodiale. Next base: position 103,537 of record PXOB01000142.1, read on the forward strand.
ACGTGCTGCATCCCGAGCCGGGCCTCCCGAGCACAATCAGCATCTCCCCGTCGCCAATCACGCCGTCGAACCGGCCGAGGATCTGCTTCCTCTGCTTCCTCTTCCTTCTACCGAGGAGTTCTCCGATCCTGAGCGGCGCGCTGAGCACGCTGCCGACGGTCGACTGTAGTCTCAGCGCCGAGCCGGACCTGTAGACGTCGAGGTCCCTCCAAGCCACGCCGGTGCTGCGCGATGTCATGCCTTGCTCGCGGAGCTGTTTGATGAAGTGCTGGAGCCACGTGTGCAGGTCAAACTCGGGTCTCGTCGGGTCTACGGCTGCGGTGTACTCCGACTCCCCGGTCCGGATGTTGGTCGTGTGCGTCGGGACTGCGACTGAGGAGCTGCGACGGTCAAGAGCTGTCGCAACGCGCATGAGCTCCGCCTGGTCATCAGTAGACATGATGCCTTGAATCCGTTGTCGTGTCGGCAACAGATGTTCGCTGCTGCTGCTGCTGCTGCTATCGTCGTTGCCGTCGTCATTTTGATCATCATTCCGAACCACCTCTTTATGGCCGTCTGATGAAAGCACTGCAGTTCCTGCTCCTTCTTGACTTTGTTGGCCGTTAGAAGCAGCAACAGCCTCTTTCTCATCCGAAGTGGGCATCTTGACAATGCTGCCGATCTTGCTATGTTTTTATGGCACTGTGAAAATGAGTTCTGCCCAGTCGCACGGAAGACTAAGTACAGTCTTATGTAGTTTTGTCACGGTAGTTGTGTTGTTCACATCATCGCACGTTGCTATTCTCAAGGTTTGACCATTGCTGTTCCCTTGTTAAGCTTCATGGTTGCTGAGAATGCATCCATTCCCAAACAAGGCCATTTGGTGGGTACGGTCGCTTTCTACCTTGGTTCATATGCAGCAATCTCTACGGTATTTGGCAGAAGAGACGATGTGTGTCTTACAGCTGAGCTCTGGGTATATTTAGAGTCGCTGCTAATTATACAAGTAGCTTTCTAGTGCATGGATAGGGAGCCATTGACTTTGACTACTACATCTGTAAAGGTCCGGTCAAAACTTTAACACTGGCTCCTCAGACTTACGATCGAAAGACATAAGGTTGGTAAAAGGCTTCCTCGACGTCCCTGGAACTTTGGAGGTGGGTAGCGGTTAGTCAAAGATGACTGACGCGAAGCTTTCCGTCACAGAAGCCTGGAGCGCTCTCCTGTACTTTACGTACACGGCTGGAAATGCTAACGTATAATCCGTATAATTCAAGATAAGTCCGGTGGTTTTCAAGTCTTTATTGGTTTGTCTTTTCTCGCTGGGTCTTGGACCATCGTCTTGGACCATCAGGGTGTCCCCTATTACTAGGGGGATGAAGATCGCGAAAGAACCACAACGTGAAACCTCTTTGTTTGTTTCCTTGTTTGATTATTATTATTTTTCACGTAGAATATGCATATAATATGTGGTAATCGGCTCGCATATTACTGTAAATGGTCTGGGTGGTGTTGCTTAAATTGACCGAAATCTGGACTAAAATAGAGATAGGAAAGAAAGTACAAACTTGGATTTGTGGGAAATCCATCATTAGGGGTGAATATCGAGCAGTTATAAACAAGCAGTACCAGCACAGCTCTGAAAGCGTAGATGCTCTGCCTTTTCTTTCTGTAATGCTTTCTGCTTTACTATACGTAACTTTGGTGAAGGGGTCAAATGGATATCAAGCTAGTTAGAGTGGTCCTGACACCTTGAACTATGACTAGGAGGTGATGGAACCTTGATGGCCACCGAGCTGCGGCTGCTGCAGTATTCACTTCTCCGTGCGCCTGGTAACATGCTCCGGGGCGTTCGGCTTGGTAGCGATATATCTGCCTTCATCTAGCGATAAGCACGCTGGTGGTGGCTTGCGATATACGCCAGCTGCCGAACGCGTCACGCAAGCCGTTGATTTCAGTATATAACGATTCAACAGTGCTGATGACATAGCTGCTACTGTTGACAGGACCATCTGGGGGCCTGTTGTTGTGTCCAATGCTGAAGAGCTGCTACTGCTTCGATAGGATCTTATCTAAGCTCGTGTGCTGGCTCGTCGCCTCTTGCAACCAGTGAAGAGGGTTCTTCGCGCCTTTGTACTACGTCTCTACTAAAACATCGGCGTCTTTTGACCAAATTCTTGCGACTTGTTTAAAAAATGATACACGATGTGTGCAGCTTTGCAAGTATTGGGCAAGACTGTATATGAAATCCGAGGGACTACCAGACAAAGTATAGCATGTTGTCCATGGCACATCTAATGATCTACGTAGCCGCTGGAGGATGTTGTGATTCTTTAACAACAACGCCGCTTTTCGGGGCCTTTGAGCTGCCTTTGCTATATTTCCTAATGAGTGCTGATCGCCTGCAAATTGGGTGCAATTTTGCGTAGACAAAAACAGAAAAAAAAAATCAAAACCTGGGAACAAGACAAGATACTAGACAGAAGTGACCGTATTATTGCCAATGTGGCTGGATAGTCCTGCAAGCGCAATCAGCCGATTCGAGCTATATAACATGCAGATCAAACATGGTAAACGGGCTTTCACAACCCTTCAAGTCATATCAGAAGCCTAAGAAAGCATGGTAATATATGGCAATAGCACTCACAATATTGAGTCAATATACGCAAATGGCGTGGGTGGAAAGGACTTAAAAGACTTGCCATCTTTTCTATAATATTAACCACGGAATTATTGAATTCGTGTCTTTATCCAACGCATAAAATTCCTGACTTGGACCATAATACTATGTTGCCATAGTTCTACGCCTATAATAGACTTATAGGTAAGCGACATGGCTTTGCCGTTTGAACGTTGACTGAGTACGGCTGGCTATTTTCCCAGAGCTAATACCACAGCAGTCTTTTAGTGGGAGCTACAGCGAATTACAGTCGAGGTTGTCCGCTGAGGAAATGGTTTAATGCGCACCCAGAGGTTGGCTACCCACTGTAGCCGCTTTTAGTGCGACGGCAGGTCCCTGGCAATTGGGACACCAAATAGCTGAGCAGCACTGGAAGCTGCTCTGTATTTCTTACTGGAAACTCCGCTAGCGCATACGCTGCGCCAGGCCGTAAGGCGTTGACAATGAATTACTGCCGCGTTATAAAACTGAAACTCGACAGGAATACTGGTTCAAGTTCGATATATCAATGTCAGGTTCCGAACGAACACTGATATTTCTTCTTCTTCTTCTTCTTTTCTTTTTTAAACTCGCGACACGACACAACCGATTGGATCTACTACAAACACGATATATATTCACGGCAGGAGCGGGAGTTGGACCTCTTCCATCAGTGACAACATACTTGCCGCCGTGGTCCACGCATATCGTGACTTTGGATCAGCACCGACATGTACGCATGAATGATGTCACGGAGTCGCTGTCATCTTGGTCAAGCTGAAGAGCAGCATGCATCAACGGCCCCATGATGGTTGTGGAGATTCTATTTAATCTTGGTTGTATCATTGTCATTGCAGTGCGTGCATGCATGCAGTCATCTCAATCGCTGGAATCGCTTCTTCATGTCGACCATATTGGCCAACCAAAATCATACTTTTACGGCCTCGTGGCGTGGCAGCTCCCATGATCCAATAGGCAAACACTCGCCATCTTCTGATCGGCAGCACCGGAGTGAGGATCCCGGATAAACAGCCAGAGACGTCAGAGAAAAGAATAATGAAAAGATAAAAAATAAAAAATAATACATTATTCAAAAAGTTCATAAGAGGGGCCATCATATCCATTCACTCCAGTCCGGCCGGATGAAGAAGCTCCTCCGACGCATCTCCTCATCCCCGTCGTAGACGTTGTACTCCTGCGGTCCCTCGAGGTCCGGGAAGTAGCCAAAGGCGCAGTCGTTGTACCGAACCTTGACCTGGTCCTCGTAAAAGCCGTCGTACCGCTCCGCCAGCGCGTCCTTGAGGCTGGCGACGGCGCCGCCGGGGTGCAGCGCGCCCCAGGGGTCGATGCAGGTCACCTCCTTGCACGACTTGAGCACCATCATGAGGGCGTCGATGCGGTTGGTGACCTGCGTCAGGTCCCTGTCGTACAGAGTAAAGTTGAGTGACTGATTCTCCTCGGCGAGAAGGTTGGTAAGTTGCCCGGGGTCATTCTTTAACCCATTTGTAAGCCGGTGGTTGAGCGACGTAGGGGAGATAAATTCGATAACTTACGTGCATGTTGTAAAGCTCCTTTGCGTTGTTGCACCACACCGAGTAGTAAAAACCATAGTCCTCTGACACGATACGAACCCCCTTGTAGGTGTTGTTCCTATACTCTCGCGAGCCGCCCTCGGGCTTGCCATAACGACTCTCAGCCAGGCCGAGGCCCCAGAACTCAATGGCAATGTGCTCAGACCTGTACTTTTCGCCATTCTCAATGGGCCCAATGTCGATGGGTGCACCGTCAAACTTCTTGTCGTCGATGCTGTTGCCAGCCAGCTTCATGATTGTGGGCGCAACGTCTGTGTGGGAAGACGGAAGAGAGCGCCTGCTGCCCTTTTCGATGCCGGGCCCGCGGATGATCATGGGGACGCTAATGTCCGTCTCGAGGCCGCACATCTTGCCGGGATGCAGGCGGTGCTGGCTGATGTGGAAGCCGTTGTCCGAGGTGTAGAAGACGTAGGTGTTGTCCAGCAGGCCCTCGGACTCGAGCCGGTCGACGACCTCTCCGACGAGCTCGTCTACCGCCATGAGCGACCTGAGGCGCAGGCGCTGGTACTCGTCGTTGTAGTCCAGCATGGTGGAGTTGAGCTTGGGGAGGTCAGCTATCCAGTTGACGCTGCTGGGCTTGTCCGGGTTGAAGTTTTGCGTCCTGGGGATCTTGTAGTCCTTGAAGAGATCACGGTGCCTGGCCGCCGGCTGGGGAGGGCCGTTGGCCGGAGGCTGCTCGGAGAGGAACCCGTGAGGAGCAACGGGGGCAAGGGCCATAAAGAACGGCTTCTCCGGCTCAGCCGTCGCGTGGTCGAGGAACTTTTGAGCGTCCTCGGCGATGATGTCTGTCGAGTAGTTTCCCTTGTGGTTCTTGGGCTCCTCGCCGGTCCACGTCGTTGTCACGTTGAAGTACTCATACGCGTACGGCTCAAGGAAGAAGTCTGATCTTGTGTATCCGCTCATGTGAGGGTTGTTGTAGTTTTTAATGGTGTGTCCATTGAAGAGCTTCCCGGCGTAGTATGTGTTGTATCCAGAGTCCTGCATCCAGAGGCCAAGATGATGATTATTGTAACCATTTTGGATAAACTTGGGGTAACCACCTTTTCTACGTCTCAGCTATTGATATTCTTAAAATTGTTGACCAGAAAGAAAAAGTACTCACCCCACGGAGGCTGGACGTTTGTGACATTGGTGTTGTGGGACATTTGGCCAGTCCACAGGTCTACTCTGCTGGGGCAGCAAATTGCAACTACATGCCATGGTCAGTTCATGCAATGGTGAAACTAGCAGCCATATTATCCCCCGAGAACAAAGTCGGGTGAGACAACCGCCTCTCATCTTTTTGACTCACTCGTGCAGAAATGCTTCTCAAAAAAGATTCCCTCGTTGATGAGCTTCTCGGTCACCTCTGTCATATGGGGCAGGGTGCCCATGTGGAAGTCTTGATCATCAGTGATGATGAAGACAAAGTTGGGCCGGTCACTCTGCGCCTGGGCATTCAGCCCAAACAGCATGGAGCCCAACAGGGCGAGGCCAAACGTTGCTGCTCTCGGATACATGGTGATGAGATGTATGCACCAACCGAAGGAGGAGATGAGGGTGAGGGGTTTAAGAGGCAGCAAGTACACGAGTATGGGGATAAGATGGAGGAAACAAAAGACTTAAATAGTATTGGTTGCAACTTTCTATGCAATGACATGCAACCCTCTACCGGGCCACGGCAAGCAAAACGGTTTTGCATAATTATAGTTCTAGGTGTTAGTTCGTATTGGCACCACCAACACCCCCCCTCTCTCTATCTTTACTTCAGCTTCTGGATGATTTGACATGTCATGACCGTACAAAAAAGGGATTCTTTGCGCCACTGGCATAAACCACCCCCCTGACACACACGGGGGCATAGATGGCAACCTACAGATCATCCCCATATCAAGACGGGACATACATGGCTAGGACCACAAAACTTTTCAAGCGAGCTAGGCCATCTCGACCGTATATTCTTTTTTCCTTTTCCCCATGTTGCATTTATACCTCTGATGCAATATTCAACCAACGAGAGCTCGGTGCGGTGTGGATGTTGGCAGCACGCAAAAAAAAAACCGAGGGGCCGGGTGATGAGGGTATGTGGTAGCATCGGGGGGGTTAAGGTCTTGTGATGCTAGCAAGTGATGAGGGGAAAAAAAGAGGGAGAGGGAGAGAAAAGCTGAAGAGTGAGAGAGGGAATAAAAAAAGAGCAAGGAAAAATGACAGGGAAGGTGGCAGGTAAGAAACATATGAGAGACACACACACACGCGCGAATACAAGACGATGTTGCCCTTGCGAAAATGTATCCCCCCCCATGTGCCCGGTGCAAGAAGTCGGCAAGGAATATGGGGGACATGGTCAGCATATTTTCTTTTGCGTGCTCTTCCATCAGCCTCATTTGCTCAGCCTGGTGGTTTTTTGGGGGTCCCGATCTACATGGCGCAATCGACTTTGATAATAACACCACCGATAAAACATCCACAACTTACGTCACAAACAAGGTGTGCAAACATCGGTAGGTGATAACCATGAGTAAAAAAGAAGATAACATATAATGAAATAAAGATAATAATAATGAATAAATTAAAAAAATGGTCGGCAGTAGAGATGAATCATAATGCAACACAGAAAAGTATTTCGAATCGCCGCACGCGCGCATACCGCTTTAAGCCCCGTCGGACGAGGTTCGACGCCTCCCCCTCTCCTCTCCTCTCCTCCTAAATATCCGCCCCTCCCACCATTATAACACCTCCCTAGGTCCCGACAAGTTTCTTGATCGGGTGCTCGCGAGACCAGATGGGCTATCGGCAGGCGGACTGGCGGGCGTGTGGAGGGAGGGGGCCAGCACCCATTACGTGACGGCAGTGGTTGCTCATGTGCAATGTTGGCGCCGGCCTTGGCGGTTGCGCCTCGTCGGGGGAGGCCGGGGGAGGCGGGGGACTACTAACAAGTGCCTCTCCTCTCCCCTCCTCCCCTCCCCCGCGGGTCAAATTCATGGTCGTGAGACACTGCATGTAATACGAGGTATTGAAGTGGCTTTTTCATCTTGTCATACCTTTTTTTTTTTTACACTTTTGCCCGCCAACGATTTATAACAAATAAAACCTGCTGTTCAACCAGGCCGACTCCGAGGCGACCGGAAGGCACGGACACGGGGCAGCAACGGCATAAGAGAGAGAGAGAAAGAGGGGGCGCCGGCCGCCTGACCCGCTACTTTTCCTTGCTTCTTCACAGCTGAGCTCATAGTTACACATGGAGGGGGGACATACAAGTACGTTAATTGAAAGGATATCGGTGCCGGCAACGGCATGAAAAAAGCGTGCCGAGAAAAGAGGCGGGGGATCATCGTCTTATTTAGCTGGTTTTGAACGGGTTCTCGGCTGGCACGCCTTGGCCCTAACTTGTCTGCTTCTTTTATTTGCTGCATTAGCTGGGGCTGGCTGGCGTTGGAGCCGGGGGGGCGAGGAGAATCTTCACATCGCATCATACCCGGGACCTCGTATCCAAATTTTGATATGATGTACTTGCACATCTTGCGTTGTCATACTTGTAGTTGATGCATTTATGGTGCTCCCCCACGCCTTCGCTTAGACCTGAAAAGACTTTTCCCTTTTCCACGTTCTCATGCAATGATACGTGGCCATCGAGATTGATTGTCTGACTGTATGCGCATGCGAGGCTACGAGGCAATTGGAATGAGTTGACGTGATGAGCACGCTTCAATGTATTTCCACTGCTTGACGAAAAAGGGAAATAATTGGATATTGTCTGGCTGTTTGTAGCTCGTGTTTGGTGATTGAGCGTGGCGAAACGGTTTACCTAGTTATGGCAGAACATTGCATGCTTTAGTGCTGTTGCATGGTGGCGTAGATGAGGCGCGAGAAAAAGATAGCTGTGCCTGAGACCTGGCCAAATGCGAGTCGAGAGATGTATCAAGATATATATCCGATCGATGTCGGACAATGTGACTTGAATTTGACATGTAATATATACTTGGAAATCTGAAGGCACGGCACACCCAGATGGCTGTGTTGGTACTGGAAAAACATTCATACTGCGACACGAATGTGCAAATCCATCACCAGCCGTACCGAAACGAAACAATCGACGCGAGACGGCAAATAATCTAAATGTAATCTTCAGAATAGTCAACCTGATGTCTCCCAATATTATGCAAGTCATTGTGAGTTGTAGGGCTGAGCCGGCGCCTTGTGCCAATTCTGATGCGGTCCGGCTCCGAGTATTATACAGAAGAGGCATCGTAATGTCATGAAATCTCGAGAAATACTGCAGAGGCACGACCTAGACTATATATCGGTCTGGTAAAAGTACCAGTATCCCTTCTCCGCCCACCACGTTCTGTGGCCGTCCCCTCGCGACGACTAGCAGACCCCCGCCTCTCGCCAGGTAACTTGCCCACGCGCTCTGAGACAATGGAGTCACCTGACTGGAGCATCAAGTACCGCGGCTCAGGGGATTTTGTCTCCGCATGCGAGCTCCTGTCTCGGGTTGAAGACGGCCGAGGATGGAGTCACAGTGACGGTGATGGAGCGCGTTCCTGCAGACCGTGTTGGAGAGAGAGAGGGAGAGAGAGGAGAGGAGAATAAGCTTAAATGTGGCAGCGTCGATCTACCGCGTCGGAAACATGTTTTGTGATCCGTACTTCTCCCTGCATAGGAATGTAATATGTCTTAGATATGGGTGGTGTTGAGAGCCCCAGTGGATGCAGGGGGTTTCGTTTTCAATCTGTATTTTTTTTATATATATTCTGCACAACCTTTCGTCCATATAGACTCATGGAAGTAATGAATGCATATTAATGAAGGTCTATGAACTGGTGAATGAGATGGACTATCTATCGGAGACTTCCAAGTCCCTACCTTGTGCATAATCACATATGCCCACCCACCAAGGTAAAAGCATCCACAGTGTGCAGAGATGTCTCCCCAGACCTGATTAAATCCATAGGTGAACGACCAAGTCAGCATATGGAATATTAACTGGTTTGAATACAAAGCCTACCAGTCAAAAAGACCAACGCCTGATTCCCCATGACTTGATTCACGATGCGGTCCATTACTCCGAGTCGGCGCATATAAACCCGCCATACAACCAACCCTTCGGAAGTCGGCCCCAAGCCCGAATGAAGACCAACTTGACATTTGACCTTCCACCATGGAACAAAGTACTCCATACTCCATACAGCTTTCGCATTGAAGCCATCGTGAGCCAAGTTGCACTAACCGTCTTTTCCCCGCTCGGTAGACCCGTTGGGGACTTACTTCGGGCCAGCAGAACAGAAAAGATGAAGGGAAGAAAAGCCGAAGCTGCTTTACGGAAAGCTACCAATGAGGCCTCGAGATAAAACCCTGCCCGCCAAGCCTGCCCAGCTCGTCGACAATGACACCTTCCCCCGCACGTACGTACATACACATGTAGGCAGTTGCCCCATACATGATTGCGTCAAGAGGTCATCGTAAATTGGGCTACCAACATCAATAACGCCGAAAGGAGGGGAAATATCTAACAACAAAAGCCTGGCAAAAACCTGCCAACTTCTTGTATGAAAAAATCCAAGGCCGTCATAACATATTGATGCTTATCCCAAATAGGCAGGTCGGCGTTGGGACAAAGTCAATTGCCCAGTGCTAGAATCGGATCCGCCCCCGCATGTGAAGGTAAAAAAGAGTCTTTTTTTCCCTACTTCTCCAGGTTTCCACATTGCCCCCCGTTTGAACCCGTAAAGTCGGGGTTTCGGGACAATCGGTCTGTTAGCCTAGGAGGAACACACCTGTATGTGCCGACAGCCAAGACGGCAGAAGGGGTCGAAACTGATCTAGGTGTTTTTTTACGTCTCTTGATCTGGGCGCTGCTCCGTGAGAGCTTGAGAGAAATGCTCAGTGCACTCAAGGCATTGGGAAAAAAGAATGTAGTAAAAACGATGGGATCGATCTAACACAACCCAACGTGCCCGCATTTTAGGCTCGACCATTAAGCTAATTTACTACCCATAAAGCCCTCTCTCTCCATGTAACACTGTGCGTATATTGCAGCATGTGGGGATCATCAAGTCGTTACGAGGGGTTGGGCACATGTCTGAGCGAAGGTGGTTCCGGTAAAAGAAGCCAATCAGTTGACCTGCCTCTTGATCCCAGCACATTGTCTTTTCTGCCACATGACTTAGCCAAGACCGAATTGCTGCACGCTTTGTTTTTTTTTCTTTCATTCTTCCCCACGTTGCATTTGTCTCCCGATGTAAGTAAGGTGGGGTTTAAAGCAAGGATACGGAAGAAAAAAAAGTTGGAGAAACACACACAATGTTCCTCTCCATCTTGGCGTTGGCACTTGTTCGTTCTCAAGCCCATCATCCATCCGGCTTTTCCTCCGCCACTTTTTCTTTCAACGAGAACCACTCAATGCCTCGAATACACGTACACCCCTCCCTGGAACCTTTTTCGTTTTTTTTCCCTCTGTACGCCGACATGATGCCGACATGAGCCGTAGACGTCATTAAACAGGAAACCCCTGACTAGGACAAGGTACCTTGACTGAGTCCATTCCTCGTGGGCTTGGCTTGGAAGAAACCCGTGTTCGGCTTTGCTGCGTGTTTGTTTGTGCCGAGATTTGGTGAGGAGTAAGTGTGCTGCAAGTGCGGGACACTGACGGCCATGTACCCTCCCCCCCTGTATAGGTTGTGTAGTGGCGAGTGGGAGGGAGGCTTGCTTGGGGAAGTGGGATAAAAAAAGATATATAATGCGCCTCTTCCTCGCAGGTTTCTATTTTTCCTTTTGTTTTTCTTGATAAGATTGGAGAGAGTAGTAGCCCTTCCTGTCTGACACTTCCTCCTCATACACTTCCCCCCTCTCCCTTCACAATGAGGTCCTTCACCTCGTCAATGGGCGTTGCTGCCGCCCTTCTGGCGCTGCAGACAGCTGCCCAGACCAAGTACAAGGTCCAGACCCCTCCCCTGGACACGGACTGGACCTACAAAGTCGGCACCGACCCGTGGACAGAGTACCCTCGCCCCCAGCTCCGCCGCGAAAGCTGGAAGAGCCTCAACGGCATCTGGACGTGGCGCGGTGCCGGGAGCCCCAGCGACGTCGGCAGCCCCCCTTCCGCCGGTCCCCTCGACGCCGAGGTCATGGTCCCCTCGTGCATCGAGAGCGGCCTCTCCGGCCTGCAGGTCCTCGACGTCCGCGACATGTGGTACGAGACCACCTTTGAGGTCCCCGGCGAGTGGGAGGGCCAGAAGATTATCCTCAACTTTGAGGCCGTCGACTACGAGTCCACCGTCTTTGTCAATGGCGACGAGGTTACCCACCACGTTGGTGGCTACAACCGCTTCAGCATTGACGTGACGGAGAGCATCACTTTTGGTGCTGCCAACGACATGTAAGCAACTCTCTACACTGCACTGATAAAAACATACATCTAACGTCCAAAAAACAGGCTCGTCTTTGTCAGCGATCCTACCGACTCGGCCAAAATCCCCGTTGGCAAGCAGGCTCTGAGGCCAAGCCACATCTTCTACCGCTCTTGCTCCGGCATCTGGCAGCAGGTTTGGATCGAGGCCGTCCCCAAGAATGATCACATTACCCGTCTCGACGTTGCCGCCAAGGCAGACGGAGAGGTTACCGTTACCGTCCTCTCCTCCGGCGAAGGGGGCGCCGAGGTTTCCATCTCGGTCGAGGGCAAGGACGGCAGCGAGCTCGCCTCTGCCTCGGGATCCTCTGGGAAGCAGTTCACCTTCAACGTCGAAGGCGTGGAACCCTGGTGGCCCGAGACTCCCAACCTGTACAACCTCACCGTGACGCTTGGCGATGACGAGGTCAGGTCGTACACCGGTTTCCGCACCGTCTCCATGGGCGAGGTCAAGGGCATCCAGCGCCACCTCCTCAACGGCGAGTTCGTCTTCCAGTTCGGCACACTCGATCAGGGGTACTGGCCCGACGGCCTGCACACGCCTCCCAGCCGCGAGGCCATGGTATGGGACCTTAAGATGCTCAAGGACCTCGGCTTCAACATGGTCCGCAAGCACATCAAGATCGAGCCCGACCTGTTCTACGAGGCCTGCGACCGCCTCGGCCTTCTCGTCATCCAGGACATGCCCAGCCTTACACCCCCCGCCCAGCCCAACCCGCAGGAGCGGGCAGAGTTTCAGCGCCAGCTCGAGCTCATGGTCAACGAGCACAAGAGCTACCCTTCCATCGTCACCTGGGTCATCTTCAACGAGGGCTGGGGTCAGCTCGACAACGGTCAGCCCGAGGAGGCACTCACCCCTGTTGTCCGCAAGCTCGACCCCTCGCGTCTCATCATTTCCGTCTCCGGCTGGGATGACCATGGTTTCGGTGACTACCACGACACCCACAACTACGCCTCTCCCAAGTGCGGAGCTCCGTTTTGGTCGCGACCCACCACACCTTTCGACCCCAAGCGCATTGGCTTCCAGGGCGAGTTTGGTGGTGTTGGTCACAATGTGTCGATTGAGAAGTGAGTTTTTTTCCCCCCTCTTTTGGTGTTCTTCCTTTTTTGTCTCCCAACTACCAACGACATCATAATATCTCATTGTATACTAATTACATTTATAGCCTCTGGAACGTCAAGCAGGCCATCGACGCCATCGACGAGACGTACGAGATCAACGAGAACCTCGAGTCCTACAACTACCGCACCATGAGCCTCTTCCGTGAGCTCCGCGAGCAGACGGAGCGGTTCGCCTGCTCCGGCGCAGTCTACACCCAGACGACCGACGTCGAGGGCGAGGTCAACGGCCTCGTCACCTACGACCGCCGCGTCTTCCGGCCCGACGCCGAGCAGTGGAAGGCCGACATTCAGTCCATGTACGAGGCCGCTGCCAAACGGGGTGGACGGCCGGTGCAGAAGAAGAAGAATAACTAAAGAAAAAAGAGTACAAAGAAAAAATACCCCCTAAAAAGAAAAAAAAGACGGAAAGTTTTACGAGATACGGAGAGTACTTCACGACGTGCATGAATTCATGGATAAGGGTGAATGAGCTGTTTGTTTTTTTTCTTGCTCTGGGATAATTTTGTCAAACATTCTCGTAAGCTAATTAGCAATGCATGGAAAGAATTGAAACGAAATTCCTCCCCAAAATTTGTTTTGCCCTTGTGATGTATTCTTGGCAAAACGAGAGCGATGACACAGTACAAGTAACTTCGGGTCAATGCAACCCGCCGCCAATAACAACAACAACAACAACAACAACAACAACAACAACACCCCCCTCCCTCTCATTTCCCGCCTGATTCAACGAATCGGGACTGGTGTATGGGGGGTGAGTGAGCGACCCGTCATAACTCACTTTTTCTCCAACTTTTTCGCACTTACAAGTACCGCTGACGAGCAAATGACATTTTGCACGACAGACCGACCGCCTTGTTCGGAATGGTGCTTTTGACGGGTACGTATGGGAAAATCGGCGTGCATGTTGGCTTGGGTCTCGTGCGTGCCAGCGCTAAAACGACAAGTTACCTGCTCCGGGGAGGCGCAGCAAAGGACAATGGACGAAAAGCATGTGGTTTATTGCATACTTTCCTCCGCCTCGGGAACAGCAGATCTTGTTACACAAGCTCACCGCGAATTGGCTGAAAGGTTTGTGGTACCACAACCGTTATTCTTAACCAAGAAAAAGAAAAAAAAATGTTAGATTGAATCTCGCACAGCCTTTTCGGCCTTGAATTATTAACCTTGGCAGTCACCCTTTTACTATTAATACCAAAACTTTTCAACTTTCCCGACTCCAGGCTGCAACGTCCAACGGCTTACGAGAGTAAAAGGACAAACCCCCGCACTTGATATACCCCAGAGAAAGAGGGCCTAAAAAGGCGGGGAAAACCGTCCCTGGGTTGAGGAGGGGATGGAGCATCGGAGAAAATCTTGGATTACCTAGACCTAGTCTGAAATTCTCTTTTTCGCCGGCCTTTTGATCAATCCCCAGCCATGGCGTCATTATATGCTGTTTAATCTGCATCGGGCTCTGGTGCCATATCCATGTCCTTGTGATTTCTTTCCTGTCCCGTTTGGATGCGCCCATGTCAGCACAAGCCAAGACTTGTTGGTCCCCCCGCCGCCCCCTCTTCCACAACATGTGCCGGTTGGTGGCTGGCTTGGCGATGTCATGGAGTGTGCAATTGCCGGAAGGACCAATTTTTTCTCATGTGAAAAACGCCACGTCTAGGGGTAGGCGTCTCTGCTTCTACAGGATGCTTCTCACGATGCATAAACGGGAGAGCAAGGTACGAAATAATCAGGGTAGGACCAGATGCGGGGTATCATATGACTGGGATGGGGATGCTCGCATGGAGCAGCATCGAATATTTACACTGGGGGCCACGAGCCCGGGGTAAAAAAAAAGGTCATTTGGGCCAGGATACGTTACATTCTTGATCCCTGCCTTGTTAATAGAAGCGGAAACCCAAGGATGTGCTCAAGAGTCAGATGGCGTTAAGACTCATGGCTTTGGGGATGCATGCATGTAGACTCCAACGATGTCCTACGCGAGGGTACAGAGTACTACATTGAGAGGTAATGGCTCGTGCGCTGCGGGCGAGGCCGTCGAAGTAGCCGCGCATAGCAATTCTCGTCCACGATGATAGAGGCCCTCACGTATTGACTATACGCATTATGCACGATATGCGTCGGAACCTCCCATACGACTCTTTTCATCAGTCATGGCCTGATGCTTCATACCAAGTCTGAGAAGTCAATTCCTATTTTTTATACGACTGCACGTTCCAGTGCATTGTAATTTGCTTCAATTATCGTACGGTAACGCGCCAACTCTACCTGACAACATTCGTTTCGAGCAATATCAAGTCAACGGTCACTGGGACCACGCCTCATCTTCAACATGAGCATCGAGCGTGTACGTCGTACCCCCAAAGCAAGGCACGTACGACCCCTTAGGGAGCTCCTGCTCAATCTTGAAGCAGAACCTCCACCCGGTGCAGTGCCCAGGCATAAAGACGCGCGGACGCAGCTCCAGCAGGTCGTCCATGGTGCTCTGCAGCTTGACCGGGTCACCGTCCGCCAGGTGATAACCCCCGACTATGGCGAACAGGGGGATCTCGCCGCCGGTGAGCTCCACGGCATGCCTGGCTATGTTGACTATTCCAGGATGGGAGCAGCCGGCAAAGACGACGAGTCCTTTGTCTATCAAGGGAAAGTCAGCCAGGAATGATAATTTGGAGCACGGCTATGGATAAAGTTCACTCTTGAGATTGCACATGACGAACCGCTCGTCCTTGATGAGCGGGTCGGGCACCCATTTCTTCTCATCCGGTTCGTATCTGATGCCGCCCCTGATTCCCGTCTCGTAGCTCGTCACCCTGGGCACCTCCCCGGAGACGAGAAATGTATCCCCGAGGACGCCATGGGGAACGTTGCTGAGCCTTAGAGTGGCCCCGGCGGCTTCCATGGCCTCAAAGGTCGGGTCTGCCTCCATGGAGATGAGAGCCTCCCCGACCTGCAAGCCGCGGTATTCGGGCCGGTCCGGGTGGAGGTCCACCGTCACGTCCGGCTTGCCTGCGGCCCTTCGTGATTCCGTGATGTTCTTGATGGCGCGAAGCATGCCGCCGGAATGATCGCGGTGCCAGTGCGAGAGGTGCACGTGCTCAATCGCAGATGTGTCCAGACGCATGCGCTTGGAGTTGGACTCCCAGATATCCTCTTCAGGTCCAGCATCAAACAACATTGTGTGATCGCTCTCATCGACCGTAGTTGTCTTTTTTATTCATGGACCCATTAGCTGATACGCCCCTCTCCCCGATAGGTTGGACGGAGAACTAACAATGGCAAGCGACAGACCATGCGCACCACAGCAGATGGAGTCCATCCGGAACTCTAGCTTTGCGCCACCCCGTTGGTCATCTTCAAGCGGTTGAAGCGGGACTCCCGTGAGGAACGCGGGGTACTTGATATTTGGACTCGGGCTTGGTGAGATGGGGTCAACTTCGTTGTTTACCAAGACGGAGAATTTGATGCTGTCGACTTGCTTGATTTGGTGAATCATGTTTTTATTTTATTTTTATTTTTCACGATATTCACAGCTGAGATGGTGGTCTTTGATGAATCAAAGTGTTATTCCAAGTTGAAGATGACAAGCTGGTGCTTATATACCGAAGGACCGACCGACCGGAGATTTCGCCTGTCGAGGCCGATGACGTGGTGGCTGGATATGCGCGAGGTCTGGCATCCGGGATACGAAAAAAAAAATTGATCCTATTCCGGTGATGAATCTCCCAAAGATTATCTCTGACACAGATATTAATCGCTCTATTTGGCACAATGGTGAAAAGCTGTCGTGATAACAACGCAGGCCTTCAACCGTCATCGGGTAGCGATGCACTGTGTAGTATAGTAAATCATCAACTCGGTCAATGTCGATTTGACCAGCCCAGAAAACCCAAACTCGTTAAAAACTCGGCTTTAATAAGAAGTCGTGATAATGGACGCCAAAGGTTTGAGGTCGAACGCGGAGTCGCGACCGTCATCGCCGAGGGAGCCTTGACCACATGACGGAGGCACGGAAAGCTGAAAAGCTCGGGGGAAAATAGAAGCAATAGATGCGAGTGGATAGAAAGATGAATAAAAACAATTATTCTTTTTAAAGAAAAAGAAGAATATTTTAGCAGAATACGTTATCCGTAACATTGCTCAGGCAAGGACGCTGGCGTCAAGAGATAAGGCATTGAGCTGTTAAACTTGACGATAAGCCCCGCAATGCCCAGATTGCACAACAAACAAACAATATTGCACCAGCCCCATCATGGAAAGAGGAGAAACAGCTAGAATAAAGCCGATCCCCCACTCGGCGCTCCATCAAGATAAACCCGTCGGGCCAACACCGATATATCCCGCCATGACCCCTCTTTGAAACCATCTCGTATTCCACCCATCCAAAATCTCGATCGAGAACGACCAAGCAAGCATCTGAATCCTGCAAAGTAACAGCAGCAAGCAGCCATGCCAGTCACTACCGAAGTCGCGCACGTCACCCTCAAGGAGGGGTACGGCAAAGATGCCTACAAGCCGGATACGCAGGTTGGCAAGGCACTCCAGCTAGTGATCGACAGCGTCCTCGAGTTTGGCGCCATTGCCGCGCACTGGGCCATGAGCCATGAGCATCCTGATCGATTCAACGTCTTTGTTGATTGGCACGCCGTCGAAGATCACAACAACTATATCAAGGCACCGTAAGTTAGAGAGACACTCACATACACACACCAAGTTCCATCAAAGTAAAACATCAACTCATTATTTCCTTGTTTCTTCTTATAGGTCCTTTGCCAAGGTTCAGGAGGCCCTGATTCCCATCGTTGCCGGCAAGTCCTTCATCTACCACACCGAGACGTCAGTCACCTCCGTCTTCGACGACAAGGCCAATCCCACCGTAGAGGTCCTGTCCCTGCCCTTCCCGGCCGACATCACGGAGGAACGCAAGAACGAGGTCCTGGGCATGTTCGACGAGTGCGCGGAAAAAGCCCTGCGCGGTCCCGGCCTGTGCGGCGGCATTTCCCGCAGCTGGAGCATCGAAAAGGACGTTGCCGTGCCGGGAGAAGAAGACAAAACCTGCGTCGTGCTGACCTGCCTCATCGCTTGGCCCAGCGTGGAAGTGCACACGAAGAACCGGGAGACGCAGGAGTTCAAGGACAATATCCATCTGCTGAGGGACATGCCGCAGCTGATCAAGCTGGATGTGCACCACGTGAATGCTCGCTCGCAGTACAACAAGAAGTGAATGGAGTAGAAAAAGAAAGGGGGACACGGAGTTGATTATAGATTTTGTCTCGGATAGACTTTTGCATGCAGTAACTTACAACTCGAATACATCATCATCATCATCATCGTCGTCGAGCTTCGTCGGGTCATCGAGACCACCAAACAGGGACACGCCCCAACTTCGACCTGGATCGTTCATCCTCCGCCTTTTGTCCTGTGACGCGACCAATACCATCTCAGCGTCCGTGAGTTGCACGTCGAGAGACCCCAAGTTCTCTTCGATGTAGCTCTTGTGCACGCTCTTTGGTATGACAATGGTGTTGCGCTGCCTGCCCCATGCGAGCACAGCCTGCGGCACCGTGGCGTTTCTAGCCCTTGCGAGACCGACCCAGAACGGGTCCTCCAAGATGCAGGGAATGCCCGAGTGGTAATGAGGATTGGTGTTGGCAAGCGGCGAGTAGGCAATGACTTTGATGCCTCTCTTGAGGTGCAAGTCGACAAACTGCTGCTGCTGGAGGTACGGGTGCGTCTCAAACTCATGCGCATATGGGCAAATCTCACACTCTTCAAGGATCATCTTCATGTCTGCTGGAGAAAAGTTGGAGACGCCAATGTAGCGTGTCAGGTTGGCGCGGACGAGGTCCTCCATCGCCCTCCACGTCTCGAGGATGGTGACGTTTTTGTCGACATGGGAGCTGTGAGGGTAAAAGGCCACGGGCCAATGCATCAGATACAGGTCAAGCTTTGAAACTTGAAGATCTTTGAGCGTCTTTTTGATGCCCTTTTCGACTGCTGATGGGCGATGATCCGTGTTCCAGAGTTTGCTGGTAATCCACACCTCGTCTCTGTCGACGCCTGACCTGCGCAGTGCCTTGCCGATTTTGTCCTCATTTCCTGGGGAAAATGTCAGATGACTTCGAAAAAGGTCAATATCAAGAAGAAGTAACATACCGTAGGCGCGTGCGGTGTCAATATGACGATATCCTTTCTCAAGTGCCACCTTTATAGCTGGGCCAACCTTGTGCATTTGTCAGTGAGGTTCATGGCGCAATCACGCCTCAAATGGCATTCGACGTACATCGTGAGGGCTCGACAGCCAAGTACCGATACCGATGGGGGGAATGATGAGACCGTCTTGAGTGGTTTCAAACCCATGTTCATGGCTGGGAGCTTGAAGAGGCTGCGACAGAGCACTGTGCATGTACAGCGCCGCGCCAATGATGGAAGTCATATTCAATGTCTGCAACTGCATTTCCCCGGGTCTACACCAATGGCGAAATATCAAATGCGAACAAAGGTATGGATGAGATTTTAGATGGTGGTTGATGGAGAGGTGAGCAGGATACGAAAAATGTGAGCTTTGTGAAAGTTCATCAGTCGGACATGACGAATATAATTTGACGTCACAGTTTCATCCTTTCCCCCACGGTCGTACAACCGCATCATCGGCCGTTTTGGGCACATGGTAACAAGGTTTGTATTGCATGCTTTGGTCCAACGATGGCCTAAACCTTTTACGAGCAAGCTCCATGAGGCAGCGGAAACACCATTGGCACAACTTCAGTACCTCCAGCCAGAACAGAGCGTCCATCTAATATTGTATCCACGTCCGCTGTTCAGACAGATCCATCATCTGCTTCAACAGCTAAGACATTACCCAATCAAGTTCAATCACCTGCGTCGGTGACGACAGCCCCAGCATTCTAGTCGACCAAGGCCTTATTATCGACAAAAACCGAGTTGGCTATACTTGTCCAGACTACTCTACCATCACAACCAGCAAGCGCAGGGACAGAAATAAAGACAGCCGAGACAAGGCGCATGCCCGTTTCAGGTCCATCTTTAGCGTGTCACCTTGGGACTGGCACACAATAACTTGTTTGTTCTCTCTTTTTTCACACTCTACCATCATCTTATATATGTTACAATACAAGCAAGTCCTATTCCCCGAGCCAACGACTCTCTATGCATCAACAACAAACGCTCTTTGGATCTCCATCTTCATACAGCCTCCGGACCTCGCCACCACTCCTCCTGTAACGTACGCCAGGAATCTCAACATAGGGGTCCTTGCACGAAACATAATAGTCCCACAACTTTTGGACTGGGGAACGCTCTGGCCCGAGATCGTACCAAGCGACGACGCGGATGCCGTCCTTTTCCACGTGTATCGCAAAGTCGGTGGGGCAATAAGGACAGTAGCCGACGATGACTATGTTCTTTCTTCCCTTGTCAAAGGCCTGTCTCACGGCGCCAGACAGTATTTCCGTGTTCTGCAGCCTCCGTAGATGCCCGCCTATCATGTATCCTCTGGCCCTCCACCTGTCGATCCTGTCATGGTGATAATCCCCAAATGGAAGTTTCTGGTGCTGGCACATTGACAGCCCCCCCTCGCTGCCCTTGACGAGGGCCTCGGCAGCCCAGTCGACGTGGTCATAGTGCCATATGTATTTGAGCATGTAATGGCCGTTTTTGATCATTGGCAGCGCTTCGTACGTTTCCTTGCGTCGCCTCCAGGTCTCGGGCGCCGGGATGAACGTTCCCCGTACCGGCTGCAGCAGCTTCTTCAAGTATCGCACGTGGCTCCTGTCTGTGAGTTCCAGCCTCTTCAGCTTAAAGGCGAGCTGGACGTGGCGCTGATCGGGCCACCAGAGCATCTGAGTCTTGTCCTCGTTCAACCTCTTCATCTTTTCGCACGGTGGGCATTTCCTAGCTGACGGTGTGTCCGAGTGCCTGATGCGGTGCAGCTTCATGCACGCGTTGCAGGCCCATCTGTCTGGCATTCCTCTTCCCATGGCCCTGATATACTCGACCCGGTCACTGCGGCTGAATGCCGTGATCGAGCATGGGGAAGAAACGTCGAGTTCGAGGATGTGTCGCAACGTCAGGCAGGTCAGGGCTAGGATGGCACGCTCCCAGACTTCCAGGTGGCTTGCTATCCGGTAGACCAGCTCGAGAGGCAGCTGCAGGAGGGGGCAGCTGTCTGGGTTTTGCTGCGGCCGTTGCTGTTTCTCGCGCCAGGACCGAGTCACTCTCCACCAAAGTCTCCATAAGGCAATGGGAGACACGGCCGGCGGCATTGGAAGTCCCTTTCCCTTTCCCTTTCCCATATGTGCGGTTGGCCGTCAGACGAGGGCGGAAAACAGAGGACCAGCCTCTTTTATCTGTGAAGAATGGAAAAAAAGTAAGAAGAGAAAAAGGAGGGTGAAAGGAGAGGAAGAAAAGAAAAGACTTTGTATATGGATTAGGAATGCGAGTTGGTGTCAACGCATTCACCGCAGCTGATAGCCCATGGCTGCTTTTGGAACCTGGTTTACATCCTAGCTGGCTGTAAAGCCCAGGGGGGCTGCGCGACTTCATATATTCGTGTGCCTGATTCCAGATCCCCGACGACTTTGTTGAGCTGTGTGCGTGCTGATGCTTATTATTGAGTTTTGAGGCCATTGGGGTGTAAGTGGCTTGCTTATGTGTCGCGGGGCCCCAGCCTCGGATAAAGTTAAAAGGGGACTGGGCCTTTGTTGTTTTCACTTGCTGCGTGATTGAAAACGCAGAGAAACTGCTTATATGGCAAAGATGGGATTGTCCAATCTACTCTCGACGTTGTGGTGCCATGATGTCTACTTGAGGTCCACAAAGTGCAGAAGAGTGACACATGTTGGGAAGACTCGAGTAGAGGCCATTGGTACGTTGAGCTTAGAGTTGTTCGGAAAGCTTTCCATTGAACTTAAGTGAGCAGTTGAACACGCTTAGTCAACCCATGTCGTTGAACGCTGGCTGTCATCCCACATGTCTCCATTCATAACACCGTGTACACAACAGACTGTTCTGAACACGTCTCATAATGGACGGCCGGAGACCCGGCCACTAGGACCATGGCATCGCTTCCATGCTTGTCATATAGACATTATATTTACAATTGGCTTTCGCCACTGACTATCATCAAGGTGTGCGAAGCAGAGATGGCCTTCCATGGCGCATAATATCAAAGTTTGGTGGCCAGCCTCATTCTTACTTTGCTACTTATGATTTTCTTATCTCACATGCGTCGAAAAATATTAGGTAATTTACTTTACTTTTGTTAATATATACGCCCTAGGGTATTGAATTTCCATCCAGCCCTGAACGATGTCATATTTACTAATACTTTCCCTTTCGATATAGAGCTCTCTCTGATACTCACGATTAGCGTCGCCAACCCTTGGTCACTTGGCCTGACCTTACTTACGGCGCTTCTGTTGCCCCATTAGTTAAAGTGATGATGCTGACGCTCTATTGGATTAGGAGGGTGTCTTCACCAAAAAAATGTAGCGGAAATGCCACAGAACAACCATTTACAGGAAGGAGAGGATATTATAAAGAAGTATGAGGTTCCCAATCAAACCGCCGCTTTAAAGGGTGACGAGCAGGAGCCAATCTTTCCTAAGAAATATAAGCGCTTTCCGACAGGTAAGCCCGAAGATCGACTCACTCCAAGGCCTAGCCCGTCGTCGGCTTCTGCATTCCCTCGGGCGCTCTCCCGTTCCGCTATCAACGACCGAAGAGCGGCAGTAACCTTTTATCGGCCCATACATTCTGACCATGAAGAAAACTTATATTCTTTTACCTCTTCTTGAATATATTCCTAGCTTTAGGCTGGTAACTCGCGCCTGCCAGGCTATTCCCGAAGTCTCAGGCATCCTGACGGCCGATATGTGGTATCCCTGGGACGACCCTGACATGTTGTCTAGAGTCTAGATTATAATGACGGATGTCGATGGCGGCGGTGATAGGGAGCCGCATCCCCCTAAAATCAACCTGTTCAATGGTACGATGGATAGAATCACAAGACTCCTCCTGCGTGGCATGCCCTCTGGTGTAGTTCTTGAGTAGGGCGACCTCTTCGCAGCTAATCCTAAGAAGAAGTATACCAGCAAGGTTATCCGCAGCATTTAGGACAACGAGTGAATTTACTCAACATCAGCACAGATACGACATGGACACGAGTATATGATGGCAACACGAGTATAAATGATCCCGAGGTAGAAAACTGATAATGACTCGTCTATGACTTTTCCTTGTACTCGTCGAGCGGCTCGACCTTTTTAACCACCTTGGCAGGCTGTCCCATAGCGACGCTCCAAGCGGGAATGTCCTTGGTAACGACGGCGCCAGCAGCAATCGTGCATCCCTCGCCGATGGTGACGCCCGGCAGGATGACGACGTGGCCCCCGATCCAGCAGTCGTCGCCAATGGTGACGGGCTTGGCGAACTCAATGTTCTCCCTCCGGCTCCGGACGTCGGTCTCGTGGGTGGCGGCGAAAATGGAGACGTTGGGACCCATCATGACGCGGTCGCCGATGGTGACGATGGCGCAGTCGAGGATGCAGAGGTTGAAGTTTGCGTAGAAGCGCTTGCCAATCTTGATGTTGCACCCGTAGTCGATGGAAAAGGGGGGGTCGATGCAGATGTCGTCGCCGTCGATGGAGCCAATGACTTGCCGGAGCAGCTTGGCTCGCTCCCGGCAGACCTCGTCGGTGTTGGTCGCGTTGTCGGGGAAGTGGTTGTTGTAGTGCATTGCCCACTTGCGCGCCTTGAAGCGAACAGACTCGAGCTCGGGGACAAACGAGTTGTACCTGAGGTCCTCCGATGTTAGTAGTAAATAATTGGATGCTAGTTTCTGGCGCAAAACTTACAGCATTCCCGAAATCATCTTTTCATACTCTTCGCTCCAGGGAACGTGGTCCAGCGCCCTAGCCTTTTCCAACTCTTCGGGCTTCTTTTGCGTTGCTGCCATGATGCAATGACGTAGGGGTGTCCAATGTTGCAAGACGTTGTGGAAAAGAGAATTGTACTCCGTAATTAGGTTTGATTGAGGGGTTGATTGAAGGAAAGATGGACCTGAAAGCTTGTTGCGAAAAGCTGTAGTATAACGGTCGAACAATGGCTAACTTGTTTATAAATGCAGATTACCCCTTTCAGGCAATACCCTTATTAGACAGCTTTCTAGTGAAGTCTTTTGTTGATCAGATGATGTATCCCATGTGAAAAAAAAGGGCAGTTAGTTCTCCTACCCTAATATAATTACTCCATAATGGCGGGGGATTTGCACCGGTTTGTACTTGCTTCAGCGGAGTTGTCGTCGCTCTTCGCCCACAAACGCTAGACCGAATGTAGAAGCACTTCCAGCTTCCCAGCACCCCACGTGGAGCTACTTCCCCGAGACCGGTATGGCGGGATGGGGGAGAGTATGTCTTTGGGCTGGGGTGAGATGGATTTGCTGAGAGAATATGCCATCTCGTCGGACCGACATTTAGAAGAAGAGATATGCATGTTGACGTCCGTCTAATCCTTTACGGCATGTCTTGTTTTCATCAGTAACTTTGTCTTCTTTCACATATAAGAGCAAAAACAGATAAAATCGAAAGAAGTCAGATAAAATCGGAGGAAATCATATACTCACAAATTCCATCCAAGGTACATTGTTCCAGCCCATGGTCCCATCCCGGCGCTCATCCCAAACTTTTTGCAAAATGTCGGTCATGCCGACGCTGGGGAACCCGGTCGTGACCTTGATGTAGTCCAGGCAGAGGTCCGCGTAGTGAATCTGGTGCGCCGACTTGGTGTCCGCGGCGGCGAGGAAGAGCGGGAAGAGGAGGCGCTTGTAAAAGGTCGAGTCCCTCGGCACTGCAGCGCAAATGTCGAGTATCTCGCCCACTGACGCCCTAATCCTCTCGTCGTCGCACGGCACGGCAAACGTGTCCGGCCAGCGCATGATCCTCAGCAGGCAGCCGTGGCGAAAGGCCGAGGCGAGCAGCCGCCATTCCCTGTCGGCCGTCGGGTAGGTCGTGTCCTCTACATCCCAACCTCGCAGGAAGGCCTCGGCCGTGTCCAGTATGTCTTGGAAGTGGTCGACGGGAAGGGTGCCTGCCTGGTACGCCTTGCCGGCCTCGACTATCTTGCCGATGGTGTGGAAGATGGGCGCCGGGCAGCCTACGAGGGCGTGGAAGCCCCGTGTCCACGTCTCGACGACGCAGTCTCGAACCTCTGGAACGTAGACGAGTTTCTCGGCTCCGCTGAATCCTCGAAGCAGGTCGAGCCTTTTTTTTCATATATATCTTTAGCCATTACGTCCGTTTGCCCCTTTTTGTTGAATAAAAGGGGGTTCCGGGGAGGTGGAACATACCATGACAGGGTAGCGACAAAAAAGGCGAGGCTCGGATTTGGTGTTTGCGAGAGTTTCTTTGATGAAGCTATCCTGGCGCACAAAAAGGCGACGCCATTGAGATGGGCGCCATGAGATGAGATGCCCGTTTCGCAGATCTATGTCGTTAGATTTGGGATATTGATATTTCGGTCGGATACCAGGAAAATGAGAAAAAAGGGGGAGAAAAAGGAGAAGTAAAGAGAAAAAAAAAACTCACATCATGAAATAGGAGCAAGACGACGATTGCGAGCACGCACTCCTCCTCGAATGCGTCCAGACCTACTACTTCCTCGCGCAGCAACAAAGCACCGAGCGAGTGCAACGCCGCCACCCTATGCTGCAACGCCGTGGTGAAGATGCGCCGCCCCGTTTCTTTTCCGGAATGACAAACGTGGCATGCGGACAGCCCTAGCAAGGCCTGCAAGACGCCGTCGTGGTGATATGCAAGAGGCATGATGTGTTCCCGTAGAGGGTTACCGATCCCATCGACAACCACGGCCATGCATGGAGCAACTTCTTGGTCAACTGTAATGTCGTGATTTTTAGTTACATGTCGGGGGGAAGATGTGAGATTTAGTACGTACAGTGTGTCAGCAAGGGCTCGTATGCCTGGATGGTGCTCTCGGAAATTGGCGAGTGGTTGGAGCTGGCGGCCACCAAGTTCGGAGGGGAGCTCGACGTTCTCTCGTTGCCTGAGCCCACTGATGCAGATGGAGTAGGCAACGTTGAAGTGCAATCCGGCGCCGATGATGGAGGAGAGATGGCCAGGTTTGATATAGATGTCGCCGCCACAAACTCATCCCCGGCCGCCACCGGCTCGGCAGGCTGTTGATGATATTGTTGTTGCTGATGCTGCTGATGTTGCTCAACATTGTCACCCTGACCCGGTGTGAGAAATTCTCGAAACTGGAACCTCGGTGGATAACCTTCGCAGTTGAGGCCCTTTTCCGTGCATCTCTTGCACACCGGGCGTGTCCTGTCGCATTTACGGCACTTTTTCCGACACGTCCCGCACGCCGGATCTATTTAGTTTTTGGGGCCAATCCAGAATGTTAGCAACTTGTGCCTTATTTGCATCTGGAGTATATTTCTCTTTCTTTCTTTCTTTTTCAGGCTTACCTTTGCGTACGGACGTGAGTCCCTTGGACTTAGTGTGATGAGTTGACATTGTTGCCTGGTTGAGAAGGATATAGAGCAATTGGTTGTTTTTTCTTTGACGAGAGAGGTGGAAGAACGAGCTCGCCCTATTGATGGTCGTGGGGTTCGGGTTCAAGCTTATTGCACCTTGCCTATTGCTAGTGTCTGTTACTTTGGTGCTGCGGGCCTCGTTGCCGACGCTAAGTTGGACCATGCAGCAACGGTGAGCTCAATGGGGTAATAAAGCCAACTCGCGTCAACCAGACTTCAAAGATGATCCCTGTCTTTTATGTTAAGATGCGACATTACCGGTAAGTAGCATGAGTTTTGCTACAAGTATCAGCATAGTATAAGAATCGGATAACCCCAGAAGGGTGATGATGTTCTTGCTCGAATATCAGCTGCATCATCGCTTGGGAACCGGCTCGTACTGCACCTGTTGCACACGCATTCAACTCTTCGATAGGCAAATTGTTTCAGAAAGACATTTATTTACTCTACATCTTTACGATGTGCTTATATACTTATCATAACGCATTCCATCAATCATGCCGCCGTCACATTGCTCGGTCCGTGCCCAAAGAAGTCTTCAAATCCAATCATGACCATTCACCCCGGTGTCAGCTCAGCAAAGGTTCGCAACAACCGCTTAACCGCTGGGGTTGCCGTTAAAGGCGAGCAGGTTGGCGGTGCCGCTGGGAATACCAGAGAGGACGTTCTTGGTGGCGAGCTCCTTGATGCGGGTGCACATGGCGTCGGCGCCGGGGAAGCCCTCGAGGCCACCGAGGTAGGCAGCAAGACCAACGATATGGGGAGTAGCTTTTGGTTATTGACGTTAGCTGTGTTTTTCTAAACAGGTAACAGATATGGAGGTCAAAGGAGAAGAAGAAGAACGTACCCATCGAAGTGCCAGAGATGGTGTTGGTGCCGCCGTTGAGCCAGGTGGAAAGGATGCTAGTTCCAGGGGCGAAAATGTCGACAACGCTGCCGTAGTTGGAGAAGCTCGAGCGACGGTCGGACGAGTCAGAGGCACCGACGGTGCAGGCCTCGGCGGCGGAAGAGGGGGAGTAGTTGGCAGCGTTGGCGTTGTTGTTGCCGGCAGCGACGGCGAGGAAGACGTTGTTGTTGACCATGGAGGCGGCGGCCGAGTTGACGGCGGCAGAGTAGCCACCTCCCAGGGACATGTTGGCGAAGACGCCCTTGGGGCAGTTGCGGCCACGGGCGTCCGTGGCGACAAAGTCCATGCCGGCAATGACGCCAGAGTAGGCGCCCGAGCCGTTGTCGTCGAGGACCTTGACGCCGTAGAGCTGCGTCTTCTTGGCGATGCCATAGCTGCTGCTGCCAATGGTACCGGCGCAGTGGGTGCCGTGACCGTTGCCGTCCGTGTTGGCGCCACCGGCGTAGTTGGCGACCATCTGGGCGCGGCCACCAAACTCCTTTATTTCATTGTTAGTTTTATTTTGTTGATCATGAATCTCAGTACTGTACTGCTGATTTGAAAACTTACAGGGTGGGTGGTAGCAATACCGGTGTCGAGGACGTAAGAGCATGTACCGGCACCGGTAGAGTCGTCGTAGACATACTCGGTGGAGCCGCGGGTGCGGTGGGAGATGCGGCCGAGACCCCAGGGGGCGCCGGGCTGCGTCGTGTAGGCCTCGAGGGTGACGATGGCGTCCTGCTCGATGAAGTCGACGTCGGGGTGGTCGCGGAGGGCATTGAGCGTCTCCTCATCGAGGTGGCCGGAGAAGCCGCGGAAGGCGTTCTTGAAGACGTGCTCAACGTCTTCCTCGGAGAGGATGCTCATGGCGTCCTCGACAGCCGACATGGCCGAGGCGTCCTTGAACTTGACAATGTACTTGTCGGCAATGAGGGACTCGGGCTTGCCTTCGGGGGTGAGGAGGGGAGCAGGCTCGGTTCGCCTGGCAGGGGCGGCGAGAACCATGGGCAGGAGCCCGAGGAGGATGGACAGACGCATGATGAAAAGGGGTTGTTTGTTTGGAAAGATTGGATTCTTATGTTGGCTTCTCTGGATTGCTGGATGCTGAGAGCAGTGAAGAACAAGAATACCATCAGATGTGGGATGACCCTTTCCTATTTATCTTCGACGAAACGAGTTGTGGTGGCCTTGGTCAACAACCTTCATCTCTCCTTGACTGTGTAGCACAGCATCATGAGGATGACCTACACGCCACCTTCCTAGACCGGCAGCTCTGTCATTGGCCATTCCAAAGTGCAATGGGATATGCCATCTCGGGGTCTGGGCATTTCCGAATGTTGGGCTTGAGGGGAGGGGAGGGGTGAATAACAAAGAGCCCTGGTTGATAGTGTTGAGGATATGGAAGGTCACACATCGTATTGACAAGACAAGGCCTTCTTTCTGCATGAGTGGGTTAGCCAAGGCAAGCAGACGAACTTACAGGTCCAATTAGGAAATGGCAGCATGCTGCAAATGATATCAAGTAACTCGTGAAGCGGATGCTGATGGTTCAGTTCTTCATGATGACCACCCCCCTTCTCCCTCATGCGCCGGTTTGTACTACACAACCACCGGCTGAGTGATGCAGAAAAGCAGCGTCAAAGCTCAGCGACTATAGTCAGCCGCCTCCAATAACTATGCAATAGGCATAGTCATCTACAAGTTGACCGTGATTGCACGACATGTCAACGGACTGTCGCGCGGGCCAACGGGGTTAACGATCAAGGGTCGGCCGGCCGGATTATCCGCATCAGAAGACTTGCGGGGGGGCTAGATCGCACCAGGTATCTAGGCAACCCCGAATAAGAACAGGAAACACCATGGCTCTAAACTTGGCATCATCACTCGCGGGGTTTGCCTTTTGGCATCAGGCGCCCTGGTTTGTTGAAGGGGGTTGGGGAGGGTTCCTTTGCATACTTGGCGCAAGGCATCACGATAAGCGCACTAGGTGATTTTGTTCCAGAACGTTGGAGGGGGAAAAAAGACGATTGCCTCCGACGGGGGATAAAATAGGTCGGTGTAACCCTTTTTTACCCCTCATGGTGGTGCGCGCCCAAGACCACGCTAGATAACGAAGGCGAAAAGCAAGAAGCTTTGAGTGATTATGGCACAGCAAACTGCTTATTGAAATCAATAGTTCAACCAAGCGTCGGCATCGCAATTCCGTACTATTAACTACAAGTATTCTTCTGTAGACAAACATACGTACTGGATGGGCCACCAAATCAGATGCTGAGGAAATCTTCTCAGACCCGGAAAATAACAAAAATAAAGGACCTTGTGCTTCTCGTCTGACCTTCTTGTGCTCCCACACAGTTCAACGTCGCGCATCTCAGCTTGTCAGCCATGCATGCGCCAGAATACAACATCTACCACACCCCCTCCTCTCACGAGAACACAAACCCGTGAGGTCCGTCTCTCAATGTAACGGCTTTATCGTTTCGGATCCGGTGAAGCTCATCATCTCGATTCGTTACCATGTTGCGTACGTACAGAGTACATGGACTAGGTACTACGAGTCTAAGGAGTACCTGTCAACCCCACCCGGGTGGCCAAGCGAACCGCCCAGCGCTTGTCATGGCAAGGGGGGAGCGGTAGTGAACTGCCCCTTGCGGCTTCAGCAACGCCGATCCCCACCACAACTGCCTTCCTGAATCGAGCCAAGCCAGGGCCCTGCAATACGGAGAAACCCTACTATCTTACCGGACCCCTTTTTTCGATAACCCCCCTCCCCTCCTCAATCTCGTATAAGCATGTTTGTCATCGAAAGGTCCAGAACCTGAACAGGCTGAGAGGATTCATCATACGATGACAATGGGACGGGCAACCTGCACGCTGCGGCGAGGCGCCAGATTAAAAAAAAGAGCAATGCAACAACAACGGTGAGTTGGCGGGGAAAATACGACCATTGGTCACTTAGTCAAGGCTTCCAAGACATCACCTGCCGCTGACGAAGAGATGCATAACGGTAAACTAGGGCGGTGTATGGAGTAGTATTGTCCTGATTGTGGCGTCGTAGAGGCGCCCGGGGCCCTGAGATTCGAATGCTTGGCCTCAATCATTTCCCCTTCTCGCTTCTCGCTCGGGCCAATTCTGTCCCTTCTGAGGAGATGCACACCCAATCCCTTTTTTGCTAGGACAATCCGACGAGAAACTTGTTTTATTTCCCCGAGCTTCAAAAGTTGCGTTGAACAAAGAATTTCAAAGAAAGTTTCTAGAAAAATTAAACGTTTCGGCTCAGGCCCCGGATCAGCGTTGTCAGATTGTGGAGGACAAAGTCGGTCCGTGCCGGATCTGCGGACTCGTGATCTAAAGCGAGGAGAAACATTCTGATCGATATCCTCCGAGCCTGCTGGTGGTTTACAGTGAAACTGCAAAAGCTCATCGAGGTCTCACATGCAGTAAACGGCTCACCTGTGCCAATTTCTCCTCACGACAATTCTTTGGCAAGTAAATCCGAACAAACCTTCTTCTTTTGACGTTTGTTCAAAAAGTTCCACGGCCGCAGAATAAGCTTCGGGTCTTCGCTGGGCGGGTTTTTCGTCCCATGTTCATCTCGAGATAAACCGTGATGTGGTGGTGGGGGCTGCCCAACCACATTGAAGCCCGCGTTTAATGTACATGACCCGGAATGGTAGGTATGTAGTGAGTGAGTGTCCACACAGCATCGGAAAGTATTGCCTACCGTCCACCCTCTCCCCTCCCTTTGCTACATGCAGAGGTATTGTCGCCCAGCTTTGCACGCTTTCCAAGAGTTATAGGTTGAGCTATAAGTTTTCGCACATTCCTTTTTCCGTATGGCCATTTGACTGCGCAGGGGACGTTTGCAGGCAGCTTGGGGACATTTGCAAAGGGTCCATTGATGGATTGCGATGCTGCTTTTGCCGTTGCAAGCCGCGATCACGGAATGGTATGCCTCCTTAAGCCGCCAGCCTGACTGACGGCTGACATCGACAGCCAGGGGATGATGCCAGGCAGTGGTTATGAGGGGAGGCCTTGATGGTGTCACGGGGAATGCCGTACCGTACATCCTATCGAGAATGTCTAGCCCGGGGCGTTCCTGACAGGCCAGCGTGAGTGTGCTTGATCTGTAGGTCTTTGCGTGTGAGACAGCGGTGCTGTCCGTCATGGATTACGGAAGGAATCTAGAATGTCTCTCGGCATCCCAGTACCGATATCTGGGGCTCGCATCTCGATTTTATCGCTTCTCAGTTGTCTTTATCGGTTTGTGGGGGACACATTGTCATCCAAAGATGGTGTGCTGCCGTCAGGGGAACGAAGTACAAGGCCAATTTGACAGGCAAATATAAAGGACACGAGTTGGCACTTCTTTAGAGGCAGGACCTCATGTAATATATAAAAGAAAAAAAAGTCAAATTCTTCGAGCTGTTTTCAAACGTAAAACTTACACCGGATATCCACGGCCCTCTTGCACGGTGATCTGTGCTCCCCTGCGTAAAGTTCCATGAGCCACCGGCGCCAAGCAAAAATTTCACGTGCATTGGCATGACACGCTCTCCAGCCGAGTACTTACTCTTGCTGCCATTCAGTTAGGAGTAATCCAATATTTTCTAAATTGACATGTACGGAGTAAACCACGTTGGCAAGCACACTGTTGCAAGCCTACCCTAGATCAAGGCCTCATTTCACTGGACATGACCATCATGCAATGCTTTGTCCATAAAGTCATATATTGAATGCAATAACGCAATCAAATTGTAGATATATTACTAAGGCTATTTGCTCGTGCTTTTGGTTGAAATTCTGAAGAGGCCAATTGCTTGGCCACATAACTACGAGAAAGGCACTCTACCAGAGCTAACTGGTTTCTTAGCTCAGTTGGTCAGAGCGTCGTACTAATACAGACATGTATTTGGTAATGCGAAGGTCGGGGGTTCAAGCCCCCCAGAGACTATCTTAAAAACAAATCCTTCCATCTTTTTTTTTTCATTTTTTTTAAGCATATCTTGATAGGCCCCTAGCGCCCTATCAGACTAGTCAGGCGTATTGCATAAAGCAAACAAACAAGCACGCCCAAAGCTTTTTAGACCTCAAGACAACTTAATCGTGTAGGAAGAAACGCATACAAAGCAAATCTATCTATACTTTTAAGAGTCAGTTGGTATTTGTTTAGCAGTCATCACTAAAATCGCCCATGACAGCAGTTTCTCGTTCTTTTGATGCTCTCTGTGCGTAGCCCGCCAATTTATCACATTGTCGTTTCGATGACTTGTCTGATAAAGAAATATACCACATCAGAGTTCGAGCATCAAACAAAAAAAGTAAAAAAGAAGAAAAGCCATGATAAGTGCTGTCATTTCTCAGAGTCACTCACTTGCATCACACAGGAGTATTCTCAGATGAGAACAATGGCGTGATGGTCCCCGATCCACGTACAAATCTGTAGACAGGGGTCTATGCCGCCAGCTTCCTTCTATAGCTTAGCCGCGACGCCCTGCATTTTCTCGCAAGCGCACAACGTTGTCGCGGCACTGATGAATGCCCAGAGGCGACAGACATGGTCCACGTGCTGGATCAAGAAGCTGTCGCCGGGTTGTTCAGTTTTCACCTTTGCTTTGCTAGAGAGTCCTCGACAAATCATCATTCGTCCCCCATCACGCGCGGTTCCCAACTTCGGCAGTCAAGCCCTCCTCTTGGGCGCACTGCGGTTATATGCGTATCTGGATAAGTGAGGGGAAGCTGTGCTTTTAATAGTCGGATTTCCTTCCTGGCCTTCCAGATCTAAACGTGTAGCACAACGGCGACAATAAATGGCTCTATTTCGCGACAACGGTTTCCCAGTTTACTTTCCCCTTTACGACTGCATCGCTTAGCCATGCCGAAAGAGAAAGGTAATAGATTTTCTAGTCGGAGGAGGTGTCAATTTCCAGGCACACGTGGGGACAGACAGATGACCGTTGAAGAAAAGCGGCCGACTATGGTGAAGACCCCATTGCAGTCACGCAACGGAAAAGGGAAGGGTTGAGAGGCATATATGAGATGGGGTATCGCCGCTTAGTTTCTTTGTCCAAGGAGATGGGTTTGACCATAGCTAGCTGAGTAGACGTCCCAAATTCGAATAATCATATTGCCGTCGAAATGACCACCATGGCTGCCCTGGTTGCTGGGCTCGGGCTCGGGCTTGCGGTCCCAGCTGTTGCGCGTGGTGTACCTGTGCCCCCCCTCCACATCGCAGCCAACAATATGACTATGCCCCCGGAGTACGCCAACATTATGGCTGCCGACCCTCCCCCGGCTTTGCCTCAAAGAGCAACCGCCAACGATCTGAGGTGGCAGCCCGTATTGGATTGTTTGTGCCGGCATTTCCTTTTTTCCTTTTTGTTAGTCCATGTTTTGACTAATACCGCGTAAAAGTCGACACCGACGGGTGCTATAATGTTCCCGCGATAGATGCCAATGGTAACATCGTCGAAGGTCTGGAGAACAATTGGACCGGGTTGTCGTCCAACTGTCGTGATGAGAGCGATCTAGACAACAAGTGAGGGAAACAATATTAGATGATTATGAAATGCCGACTAATGAATCATCTAGCAACGTCTACTCCCGTCAGCGATGCAACAACGGGTGGTGTGTCTACCTCTATACTTACTACTTCGAAAAGGTATACACCCACCACACCCTGCATCAAACTTTGTGAGCTTTTCCCTGACGATATGATACAATAGGACGTTGCCATCCCGAACTTTTGGGATCCCGGCCACCGCCACGACTGGGAGCACATTGCCGTGTGGGTAAAGGACAACAAGGCCGAGTACGTCGGCGCCAGCCAGCACGGCGGCTTCGAGATCAAGGCCGCGGCGGACGTCCGGTGGGAGGGCGAGCGCGCCAAGATGGTCTACCACAAGGACGGCGCGTCGACGCACTGCTTCCGCTTCGGTACCCAAGCCGACGACAGGATCGAGAACCACAAGGGGGTCTGGTTCAAGGGCGATCTCGTCAGCTGGAACGGGTTCCCCGGGAACACCCGCGATCTCCTCTCCGCCCACGACTTTGGCAAGGCCAATTTTCCTCTCAAGGAGGCTTCGTTCCAGAACACGCTCAACAACGCGAAGCCTGGCGGCGTTACCTTTGACACTGGGGTGGACGATGGATCTCCTGGGAATCCCTAGACGCCGGATGGGCTTCTAGGTAAGTGTTGGGACAAACACCAGATTACGTATATATATGCACAACAAGCTTGGAATGAAAATAAACTTGTAAATAAGGGTTAACCGTCATTCAACAACCAATATGAGCCGAGCACTGGGAAGAGTTGGGCGTAGATATAGCGGCCGCAGACCGGGCGGTACCGGTGTGTCTGATGAAGCTAAAGTTCATTACACTCTCCCTATCGTAGCGGCATCAACAGCAGCGGCAGAAGCAAAGTTAAGACAGTGCAATTGGTACGAGCCTGAATGGTATTATGTTTAGGATGCCGTCGCTTTTGCTTATCACATGCATTGTGTATTCTCCAGAAAGACACCGACTTCAAGGTTGGAAACTGGGGTCAGAAAGACGCTGAAATTGTATGGAATGAAGTCAAATATACGCGGATACCGATCGGAAGATAAATAGCATGGGACTATTTCTATGTTCGTCAAAGGTGGACCTAATTAGACACAACGCCGATGTAAAACAAGCTGATGAAAATGTGCTATGCCATGCTCAGGGCGGCCAGCCTTTTGATGTTCGCAAAGCTTAAAGCATACCTCAGTACGAAGCTGAGAGATTTGCATTTTAACGGATCAATAGCGGGAGACTTATAACGACCGACGTTTTCCTCCTCATCATTGTTGACTATAAACCGTTATCTAATCCAACGGCCCAGATACGGCTTTTAGATTTTACGGAAATGGCCCGCGGACAATAGGATGAGGATGTCGTGGCTTGGGAAAAGCGATAAAAGCTCTGGAATGGGGGTCGAAAGATACCCGTACCCTTCAGCGCCCTGCCGTACACCCTCTTGTCCGCGCCGCTCTCCACTCAAGCCGGCGTGTTCTTCCCGCAGATCTCATCTATAAGTTCTTCTAGAACTTCAAACTCCCTCTCCGAGCACTTCTCGGTCGAGGAGCTTCCTCGGTAGTTGTGTATGTAAAAGGTGACGCTACCTCCGGGTTCGCAATGCTATAGTAATCCAATAGCTCTTCCTCGGCCTAGTAGTAGTCCGTCTCCGAGAGGGGGTAGAAGATTGTGTGGTCTGTGAGGAACGACGCCACAGCTTCCCCATGCTCCCTTTGTGATTGATAAGAGAGACAAGACTTCTTTTTCCTCTGTGGAACGTTTAGCTTGGATGAGGGATACCGTGGAATAGGCGGTCGCAGCTAATAGTACTACTGCCAACAGTAGACCCGGAGGCATGTGTATAGGGACGGCCGGCCTTTCTGGGCATATCTGCGGACCGACTGGTAGAAGAAAGCGCCAGACGAGGTCAAGTAGTTGAGAGTGCGAGATCCAATAGTTGGGACTCTAGAATCTAATAGCCGGCCAGCCGTTGTCATAGAGAAGGCTGAGGAGTGAAGGTGATGCATCTTTAACGCGGCGCTCCGTCTGGAGAAAGCGACGGCAGAAGCTATTTAGCTACTGCTCATGTCTCTGTTCATAGCCCTCAGTCCGGTGAGGCAGTCCACATACGCCAGGGCCAGGAAAGAGATATAATGTCACGCAAGCAGCTAACTCGCCGAGGAAGATTATATCCACCACGGCCACATCGGATCTTCGTAATGACTATGTCAAATATAAGATGGCACGAATACTCCTAGCATATAGGTATGTTGACAAGCCCATTCAATAGCCTGGCACTCCCCCGTAACCTCCTCAACAATATTAATCACGAAGCGGTTTGACATGATGTCACCCGAGTTGGGGTAGAGCTTGACATCCTTGACCGGCAGAGGCAGCCTCGGCCACAGGTCCGCCATACCACTGATCATAGCATTGGTATTGGCAAACATGGCGGCACTGATCAAGCTTCCACATGCCTTGGGCATTCGGCTTGAGTCATCGCAGCGTACTGCTCAGGTGGATTCATTTAATGAGGGGGTAGATGGAATTGGCTGATGTGCACTGACGCAAGGTCTGCTGAACTCGCGGAAGGTTAGCATGGCAACATGTTACTCGGGTTGAGATGAGCGAGATGCTATTCGCGTCTCGCTCAGGGTACTCTAGCCGAACGAGATAAGGTGAGATGCGTGGCCATGTCGCGAGGTGTGTAGAAAAGCAGGTTGTCGCAAAATGTCCATGTCCAGCTCTTCAATTCCATCTCGAGACCTCAGCTGGGGATGCATGCAACACGTCGTTTCCGCCCAAACGGATTGAGCCTATGGTGGCTCTGCTGC
Organism: Trichothecium sympodiale; assembly: GCA_003012115.1. NCBI lineage: Eukaryota > Fungi > Ascomycota > Sordariomycetes > Hypocreales > Trichothecium > Trichothecium sympodiale. The sequence goes on from PXOB01000142.1 coordinate 140,103, forward strand.
TGTGCTTATCATGTGTATTCTCCGGGGGTAACAGTGGTTCTGTGGCTGCTGTGGGTAATGATCCTGATGGGCGACCTGTACTCCGTTGTGGAGGAGAATTTAGGCGCGGTTGGTTATTCGAGTATTTGTCCCACTCCTGCTTCGCCTCTTGGATTTCCTTGACGGCACCCTCGACGGGGCCACGGGCTTTCTTACGGAAGGTCATGGTCAAAATATAGAGCGGCAGATGCTATGGTGATGGTACATAGTGAGATGGCCATGGCGGTGACTTGAGAAGCGCCGGGCACCGACTTATAATTTGATCTGGACTTGTATGGTTGATGTGTAGGGTGAATGCTTCATTGTCAGCCAAAAGAGACTATTGGGAAACCTGCGATAAGCCAGCGAGCCTAGACCGCCGGTAGAGGTTCAAGATAATGAATGAGTTGGCAAATGGCCACTCTCGAAATCAACAAATCACCCGCGAAAGATTGCCTTTCATCACCATTTGACATTAATTACTGTAAAGATACTGGTTCTGGTCCAGGTCTTCGGAGTTTTTCACCACGGCTGATGGATCCCTGCAATAAAGAACGATAAAAACCTTCAGCCACCCCTCTCCCAGTTTAGCTCTGTCACTGCACTAATCTTTAATTTACCCCCCTCCTCGCAAGCAACAACCCAACACCAGACGGAGTATTCCGCCGACTATCGGAGAATTTCCGCAGAGGGCACTTTGGACACCACCCGCCGCCAAGCCCAAAGAAGCAAGACATGGGAGGACGAGAACGCCTCGCCTAAAGGCCGGCGTCCCAATTCTCCGTTCTGCCAACAGTGTTAACCAATCCGCCAAGATGGATATCTGCATCCTACCGCTTCTCAGCCGCACCATGGCGTTTTTTTTTTCAAAGGTGAAGAAAGGGGGCTGGATGGAGGGAGGGGAAACTACTTCTTTTCTCCCAATCAATATTATCGGGCCACAGTTTGATTCTCTGCTGTTGGCAAAAACAAAACACTGCTATCCCTTTCGAATCAATATTCTATTCAACCTGCTTTTCCACTGAATTGGGTTGGCTGGTTATGGCTGTGCGCCACTGCGCTACAATACCAACCTCTTTTTTAAGCTTAAAAAATAAGTTGTAGCTGGGGGGAGCATCGATTCATTGTTACTTGAGTTGAAGCCATGAGCCTCTTCAGCCAGATCGTGTTAAAGGCGGGGGAGGCCGTCACCCAGGCAGGGATAGAATATGGCAAGACCAAATTCCAGCAGCACAGCCAGAAGAGGCAGGATCAGAAGCAGCAGCAGCGGCAAACCCAGCAAGACTTTTTGCAACAGCAGCAGCAGCAGCAGACGGATTACTACTACCAAGCTTCTTCACAGGCTCAGTTTTATCCTGAGCAGAGCCAATACCAAGCTCAGCGACCGGGTCATTCCCCATCATACTCACAGAGTCCCCAATTCCCTCCTCCGCCAGGCCAAGAATACGAGTATTCTTCGAGAGATGGTCCTACGTCGCCCCCGCCTGCGTATGACAACTTTACACGACCGGCATATCAGCAAACGCAGCAGCAAGACCACGTCCATCTCCTCAGACAGCTCGAGGAGCAGGCCGAGCTCGAACGCGCCCACGCAGAGAGGCTCCAGGCCGACTACCAAGCCCAGCTCCTCGCCGCCCAGCAGGAAGCCGACCGGCTGCAGCAAGAGGCCAAGGCTCAATTCGAGCAGGCCCAGCGAGAGGCCGAGCGCCTCCGCCGACAGGCCGAAGCCGAGCTCGAGCAGCAGAGGGAGCAGAGGGAGCTACTGCGAAGGCAGTACGAGGCGCAGATGGAGCAGGAGAGGCGGGCCAGGGACGAGGCGCAGCTCGAGCTCGAGGAGCAGATGAGGGCCGATCAGATCATGGCCGAGAAGCTGGCTGCCCAGTTCCAGGACGAGTACGAGGCGGAGCTTGGCAGGGCAAACGAGGAGATGCAGAAGCTTGGTCTCGAGAATCAACAGCAGCAGGCTTATGATGCCGGGCGGGAGCTCGATAGACAGCTGGATGAACTCAAGGCGCAGCAGCAGCCTACCGTTCGTGTTAAAGAGCAGGAGCCGCCTCCCATGCCCCCTAGGCCTTTGAACTTGGATGCACAGGGACCTCCTATGCCGCCTCCTCCGGTGTCGTGGGCGCCAGGATCGAATGGCACTGCACCACCACCACCACCACCACCACAACCCTTTGAAAGGCAGCCGTCCCCATACGCAAACACTCATCATCAGTCCAGGACAAAGGTATTCCCGGCTTCGGTGCCAATATCGGGGGATCAAATGCCGGCTCCTCCCCCGCAGCAACAATTCAAGAGGAAACCATCACCATACGCGAATGCTCATCAGCCTGGCGCAGAGTCTTTGAAACCCACGGTGTCGAATCCGGGGCAGCAAGTCCCTCGCACCGAGTACTACCCTCCCCCTCCTCCTACACAACAACCCTCCTCGGCCCCTCTCCCTCGAGCAGAGGCACCACGGTCGACCCCGACCCGAGACTTTACAAAGCCAAAGCCTCGGGCCCGCCCAACGACTCCGAGGCAGCACGCTTGCGGCGTGACGCCGGTGACGGAGTGCATCGACACGCTCATCGACTGGAAGACAGACTGGTTCGTCCACGCCCAAGCGCCCAACTTTCTGGTATGCTCCCGATGCTACGTCGACTCCGTCTACGACACGCCCTTTGCCACTTCCTTCATGAGGGTGACGCTAGGCGAGGATGGCAAGAGCAGGAGATGCCATTTCGGCACGAAGCGGTTCAGGGGCGTCATCTGGCCCGCGGCAGTCTCCTCGTCCAGCATGAGCGCCGCCATCAGCTACATGCAGATGCGGCAGGGGATTCCCCACTGCGCCCAGCCGGCGGGCGTCGAGGGAGCAACATGGTACACTTCGCCGGACATGCCCAACGTCGACTTTTGCCGCGCGTGCTACGAGGACGTCATCGCGGCGAGCCCCTTTTCGCAAAGGTTCAGCCCCGGCACGCCGTCTCCCGACCCGCGCCTCTGCGAGTCGGTCATCTTTTACATCAGAGACCGCCTGCTAGACAGACCGACCGAGATTACGCATTCGTGGGATGAGTTTACGAGGTTGCTCCTCGCGCGCACGAACCTGCCGCCGTGCCCCAAAGGAGAAGTTATTGAAGTCAACACGAGACCCCTATGGGTTTCCAAACAAGGCCCGCAAGGTCTGGTAGCTTGCGAGGCTTGCCACGCAGATTACATCCTCAACACGCCGAGTGCCCACGCCTTTGAACGGCACCCGGGCTACGGTGATAAAACGGTCTGTGCCCTTTCCTTGCTCAACATCATGCTGCCCGCCCAGGAAGCCGTCCGCAAAGACGACCCGGGCCTGTTTTGGCATGCTATCGGCCAGGTCGACGCCAACGTGTTTTGCAACCCCAAAGGTACAAAAGGTGCCCAGTGGTACACTCTTCCCGGCGGCAACAACAACACTGACTTTGCCATCTGCGGAGGATGCAAAGCTGGCATCGCCGACGGTCTAAACGGCGGACACTACTTTGTCCCCAGCAACAATCATCGCTCATCAGACGCGTTTGTCTGCCACTTTAGTATCGGTCACCGTCGAGCGAGCAGCAACCTCGTCAAGTTCGCCGAGTCTCTATACAAGGGCACGTGGCGACCACTAGCCGACCACGCCGCCGTCATGGCCAACGTGCCCAGGTGCAACGTCCTCGATTACGGCGTGGCAAAGGGCCGCCGCTTCTGGGGCTGGGACTACTGCTGCATCTGCGAGGAGTGCTACCTCACCTTTGCCAAGGGGTCACCCCTGGAGCAGTTCTACATCCGTAAAGGGGAGGCCGACCCCCGGGGACGAACCTGCGACATGTTCTCGGCGCGGATGCGCACACTATACCGCGACGCCGGTACGCCGGGGAGCGGCACCACGCCCGAGCAGTTTGCCAGCTTCTGCCAGCACCGCATGCGCGTCTACATGGAGACGGTGCCCCGGATGGAGGACCTGCTCAACCAGCAGAAGCTGCGGGCCATGCAGGCAAACGACCTCGGCACCCTCGGCGTCTTCAACAAGAGCGTTGGCGGTGCTATTGCTGCGACCATGGGCAGCCACTATACCGTCGGGAACGCTTACGCAGGGTACGGGTATGCCAACGAGTGGATGCTGGAGGGGGAGATGCAGCTTAGGCAGAGCCGAGACATGAACAGCAACTTTCACCTTGCGCTGTTTGAGGTCGAGCAGCTGGAGGCAAGGTGGAAGCAGGTAGAGTAAGTAGAGTCTAGGGCTACACAGGCAGTCATCATACGTGCGTGCAGTCTTGTTGACAAAGTAGGAAAACGAGACTTCATGCTCAAGCCAGCTATTATCTGACCATGGTAAATAGTCCTTGCAATTTGTGACGTCTATGAATGGTTCATCGTCCCTATTTTTTTGTCTTTTTTCCTTTTCTTTTTAATACGTACAGATTCCACAGAAGACAGAGTCTTATGGCTTCGCGCTTACAGCGTCGGGATTCGGAAATAAAAGAAATGAAACAGAATAAATAAAGTAAAAAGGAATAAAATAAAAAAATAATGTACAGATTTCACATCTCGTCATATAGCACAGAACAAACATCTCGGCCATCGCGGAGCGCGAGACGTCTGCAAAGTCGGACATAGGCACGGACAAATCTACAAGTCCGAACCAGATGCCGCCAAAAAAACCCAAATTACCAAAGAAAAAAACAAAAAAAGATGGTCACTCAAGACTTCAACAGTCTCGGTGCGACGCGAGTTGCCTCTACGGTCCAATCAAGCGCCTCTCTTTTGTAATGACGTTACAGCATGCATGCATGTCCCAGAATGTCCCTACGCTGAATCGTCGGACCTAGAGCGGGGGGCGTTGTAGCGAGAGCAATTGTCCGTCCATGATCAGTCTGAGCCGAAGCGCGGTTACCCCAATATGACGGTCATGTTATGTATAGAGATATATATAGCCTGTACATTTACAAGTAACATGGCACAAAGAAACCTAGACAACATTGTACTTCAAACCCCATCATGCTTGCGTACATGACATTAAGCGCATACCTTGCAGCTGCGGCGCTGGCCGTCAGCACCATCGTGGTAAGTTGTCAAAAGACACGGCACAATAGATATGCTAACTCTATTTACAGTCAGTCTTTCGAGTGCTGACGAGTTCAGCGTCGAAACTGCCTGGCCCCTGGTACTCGAAATGGACAGGTTGGGTCTTGACATGGCACTTGCTAAAAGGAAGCCGAGCATTCTACGTCCACGAGATGCACAACCGCTACGGTAAGTCATATAAAGTTTTAGGACTTGATGAACAAACAACGCTGACAGCGGTCGAGGCCCCATTGTCCGCATCGCCCCCGACGAAGTCATCGTATCAGACCTCGACGCCGTCAAGACCATTTACGCTTACAAGGGCACGTTTGTCAAGTCGCCCTGGTACAGGAACCTGTCCATCACGCCCATAGCCAACGTCTTCAACACCAACGACACGGAAACTCACCGCAGGCACCGCAGGCTCCTCGCCGGCCCCATGTCCGAGTCGTCCCTCAAGCACTACATGCCCGCCATCGCCGCCAAGGCGGACCTGGCCATCCGGCGCATCAAGGAGGAGATGCAGACGCGCGGCGCCGCCGATGTGTACAAGTGGTGGCTGTTTATGGCCACTGATATTATTGGGGAGCTGTCGTTTGGCGAGTCCTTTATGACGCTTGAGCAGGCCAAGGTTTGTTATCATCATCCCCCCTTTCGACAAGTTTGATAATTGACCCCTTTTCAAAAAGAAATCTGATTACACCAGAGACCTCGAATTCCTGGCTCCGCTAGGCGGCTTACGAGCTGCCTTTCCGTCGCTCATCCAAATCACCAAAGTGGTTCCCCTGCCCTATTTCAACGAGGCCGTCAAGGCCAACGAGAGGATGAGGAGCTACTCGGAGCAGTCCATCGGTAGGCTGAACCGTCTCGTCCAGACGGATCCCACGCGCGCCAAGCAGACGCTCTTCACCAAGGTCCTTGAAGCCAAGGACGCCGAAGAAGGGACCATAAGCCTGCCCGAGGTCTACGTCAACGCGCAGGCGTACATCATCGCCGGCAGCGACACCACGGCCAACACTCTCACCTACCTCGTCTACTCCCTGTGCCGGCACCCCGAGATCAGGGACCGCCTGGTCGAGGAGCTGCGGCAGCATCTCCCCGATGACCTTACCGACGCCGGCCTGCGGCCCCTCAAGTACCTCGGCAACATCATCGAGGAGACGCTTCGGTTGTACGCCGCGGCACCCTCTGCCCTGCCACGCGTCGTCCCGGCCGGCGGCGTCGAGATCAACGGGTACTGGTTGCCCGAGGGCACGACGGTCGAGGCCCAGGCTTACACGATGCACCGCAACCCAGACGTCTTTCCCGACCCCGACGTCTTCAACCCCGATAGGTGGAACGCACCCACAAAGGCAATGACTGATTCTTTCTTTGCATTCGGGCGCGGAAACCGAGGTAAGAGCATACATTAACGTCCAATGAATGGGTTAATAGAGATTCGCGTTGTGCTAATGATTCAAAGTCTGTCTCGGCATACATTTGGCCTACGCCGAGCTGCGCATGGCTACGGCACGTTTCTTCCTCGAATTCCCAAACGCAAAAATGTCGACTTTGGAGGGCATGCGAGATGAGGACATGGGTGCGTCCATCTTTTTCCTCTTGACCCCCAAGGGCCACCGCTGTCTGGTGCAGGTCGAATAAAACAGCTGGTGACGTACGAAGCGGTGAGAATTATAGTCTCTGCTTGAAGGACCGATTTACTTATTTATTCGTTAAATATCATGTGAGAAGCGATGAGCAATGCCAATGCCGTAGATGGAGGAGTAAAAACATGTGGTGACGATGAGGTCTCGAAGCTAGTGGAATGGTGGCAGCTATCCGAGTTGCGAGACACTTTACATTCTAAAAATCAAGTATTGGATAGCATTTGGTCCTCACAACGTCACCAGGTACAATGACTGATTGTCAAAGAGACAAAGACCTAGAGTGAAATTGTCCATTTCGGACATGCAATACTGTCCGAGACACCCTATCCACGAAGTCATTGACGTCACAGACTACCGAAGCAAGGGAGCTTGTGAATATTAAAATAGACCTGAAAATAACCCCAACATTCCGGCTGTCCAACCTTGACGAAAACAAAGTAATAAAGAACAATATAATTCTAGTAGTCTAGTATTGTGGCATTCCCCACATACCACTATTCACCAGCAAACAAAAAGAAGAAAGAAATGCTCGCAATCCTCAACTCCATGTCCAGCCTAACGAGCAACCTGTCACAGCTGAAAGACTTCCTCTCCCATCTGAGCACGACAAAAGGGGACCTCTCCGATGTGGCCGCCCCGCCGTTTGCCCTGGCCCCCAGGTCCGCCGTCGAGATCCCCTCGGCGTGGGCCTCGCGCCACGACCTCTTCCTAAAGCCGTCCGACGACGCCGAGACCGACGCCGGCCGCCGGGCCTCGCTGGTGGCCAGGAACTACGTCTGCAGCCTCAAGGCTCTCGTGGGAGGTGTCACCGGCGAGGAGGGAAAGAAGCCCCTGAACCCGTTTCTCGGCGAGCTCTTCCTAGGCGAGTTTCGAGACAGTCGGAGCTCGACGACGACGACGACGACGCGTCTCATCAGCGAGCAAGTGTCTCACCATCCTCCCGTCACGGCGTGCTGCATGTACAACCAGGACCGAGGCATCTCGTCTTGTGGCTTCGTCGGCCAGGCCGTCACCTTTAGCCCCTCGACGGCCGCCGTCACCGTCAAGCAGCACGGCTACGCCATCATGAGGGACGAAAAGCACGTCGAGAGCCACCTCCTCACGCTTCCCACCCTCGTCATCAGGGGCCTCGTCACCGGCCAGCCCTACCCCGAGCTCCAAGGGCCGTGCTTCATCAGCAGCTCCAGCGGACACCTCACCCGCATCGACTTTGACAACGGCAGCAGCAGGGGGAAGCTGGGGCTGTTTGACAGAAGCAAGAACAAGGTCGAGGCCGTCACCATGGAGGCGGCGCGGCACGACAACATCATTCACCGCATCGACGGCCAGTGGACGGGCAAGCTGTCCGTCAGCGATGGCCGAGGGGGTAACGTCACGGAGGAATTTCACGTCGACGACGTCCCCCTCACTGAGCTGACGGTCCGTCCGGTGCACCAGCAGACGCCGTGGGAGTCGCGCAGGGCGTGGAGCAAGGTGTTCCAGGCCATCGCAGCGGGCGACGTCGACGGCGTGCAGACGCACAAGACGGCCGTCGAGGAGTCGCAGCGCAAGCGCAGGGCCGAAGAAGAGGCCAGCGGCCGGCAGTGGCAAGCTCTGTTCTTCTCACGCACGGACCGTGATGACGAGGCGCGGTCGCTGCTCTCCCAGATACCTGATCCGAATATCAGGGCCTTTGACGCCTCTCGTACGGGCGGCATCTGGAAGTTTGTCGGAGCCGAAGCTGCGGAGGAGCTAAAGTCGAGATTAGTAAAAGCATGATGGAACTGGGCCGTAGTGACAGAGAAGAAAAAAAAAGAATCAATGAGCTGTAACGTTGACTTTCTGTCCCCTCTTGCCTAAACTATTCATGCGTATATGTAGGCCGTATGCCGGGTGTCGGTGATATTACATCAAAGCAATCGCTTGGCAAGTTCAGAGCCTCGCAGCCTCCTCACAATGCCGGGCTTGGTATTTGGAATTGTGGTGGAGTTGCAGGGAGTAAGTGGTCAGCCTCATGGCAAAGGGGGAATGGTGCATATCAAATCATCCGGCACAACTGTCTGCGCATGCATATCGGTCTTACATCTGGCCTCCGCAGCAGCTTCAAGCAACAACTCCTATTGCTCCTCGACTTGCCTATTCTTCCCAAGGTCGCATGACGTGGTATTACATGCAAGTTTACAACTATAACTCGTTGGCTGTAACCCGCCAAGACTGCGGCCGAACAGCCGAACTTTGTCTGTTTCGGCATATGGCGCTTAGACTTTCGCTTATAGCGTGCGGCACTGCGGCAGAACTGCGCCTAGTGAGAAAAAAAGATTGAATCGATTGCCCCATGGGGAGGAGATATATAAGCTTTCTTCATGCTAGATACTGTCGTAGCGTGCGTTCCCTATAAGTATAAGTAAGGTAGGGATATAGGTACCTATAGTATTATATAAGTATTTAAATCTATAAATAAGCTACTTATAAATATATTATATTTAAAATTAAATATAAATAAGTATTTAATAATAAATATTAATAATAATAAAAATAAATTAAAAATATAATATAATTAATAAAAATATTTTTTAAATATTTAATAAAATTTATATTTATAAATTTATTTTTATTATAATAAATTAAATATAAAAATAATTATAATATTATAATTTTATTAATTAAATATTTTAATTAATAATAATAATTAATATTTAAATATTTATAATGTAAATTATATTATAATTTTAAAAAATTCTTAAAATATTTTTAAAATAATAAAAATTATTTTTTTATTAATAATATATTTAATATAAATAATATATAATTAAAGAATTATAAAAAATTAATATATATAATTATATAAAAATTATATAAATATATTT